>JAINUG010000058.1:3992406-4019906 GCA_029706075.1 Aldrovandia affinis
GATTACAGAGTCAGAAGAAAGACTGGGGAGGAAAAAATGTCACACATCGTGTGGTTATAAAAAATAATTAAATATCCGGGGCTTTTCTAAAAACATTCGCAGCTTAAGTACATTATATATAAATAATAATACATTGGTTTGTGAGAAAGAAAGCCTCAGAGAGCTAGAGATATAGAGATAGAGGGAGACGCTGGCTGTGAGAGATGGAGGCGGTGAACGGTTAGCAGGTGGAAGGGCTGAGACAGGACTGAATCATTGTGTTATTGCAGTCTGCATTTCAGAGCGCACTTGCGCTGGAAATCAGAGCCACGGTTGCCCTGGGAGGCCCCGCATAATTCAGAAACTGCCGCTCTGTTTTCAGCCACAAGCCCCTGCTTGTCCCGCGCTGCCTGCGCTATTTATAGCCCGCCAGATCAGCAGGAGCCGCGGCGCTAACGCCGTCTTATGCAGAGCACAGCCGTTCCGTAGCGATAGCATTGGACAGCCGTTCCGTAGCGATAGCATTGGACAGCCGTTCCGTAGCGATAGCATTGGACAGCCGTTTCGTAGCGATAGCATTGGACAGCCGTTCCGTAGCGATAGCATTGGACAGCCGTTTCGTAGCGATAGCATTGGACAGCCGTTCCGTGGTGATAGCATTGGACCGCCGTTCCGTAGCGATAGCATTGGACAGCCGTTTCGTGGTGATAGCATTGGATGCCGTTTGATGTCCGTGTTGGGCACTGTTTATATGCCCTGTACAGGGTTCTTAATCTGAATTACGAAGATGTAATGTATGTAACATACTATAATTCACCCTAATTGTGCCCTGTAGTAATAATAATAACAATAATAAACAAATACATAATAAATACTAATAATAATCATAGTCATACATAACAACAGTCATACTCCTCTCGTTGCACAGTCCGTCAGCGCGTTCTGCAGAATCACACACACGATCACACGGCTCAAAAGAATCGGTTGCATCAGTATCGCGGTCAGTTTAGGTTAAGCCAGTGCACACCCATGTACCATGGTCAACTGTTTACAAGAGAGTTACAGGTGCACTAGGCTGTGTGCTTGACGGGTGGTGTGATGGTACGTTGTGTGTTCTAGCCCCTGTCGTTCAGTTTGAGTGTAGGGGGGAGGGTGGGTGGGGGGTGACAAGTACATTGTATATGATACGAGAGGTTTGCAGGTGTTGTTGACGGTATGTTATGTGTTCTAGCCAAGGCCGTAACCATGGAGTCAACATTGGGGGGACATTTAAAAAAAAAAAAAAAAAAATCAGCTAGGCTATATATTGGGGGGGACATTTTGAGCATATCTGAATATTTGGGGGGGATGTTTCCCCCCCAATATATATGGTAATTTCGGCCTTGGTTCTAGCCCCTGTCTTTCGAGGATTAACCGGTAATCTGTATGTGATATTAGGGCCAGGGGGCTTGCAGGGTGTTGTGACAGTATGTTATGTGTTCTAGCCCCTGTCGTTCGAGGATTAACAGGCACACCGTCTGTATGTGATATCAGGGCCAGGGGGCTTGCAGGGTGTTGTGACAGCATGCAGCGGATTGTGAACTCTGCAGTTCAGCACGCGGTGCTCTGTAAGTGATATTGGGGACGTGGCGCTCGAGGGGTGACGGTGCGCTCTGTGTTTCTCGCCCCCTCCCCGTCGCGCAGCATCAGCAGGACATGCTGGCTCTGAAACACCAGCAGGAGCTGATGGAGCACCAGCGCAAGATGGAGAAGCACCGGCACGAGCAGGAGCTGGAGAAGCAGCACCGCGAGCAGAAACTGCAGCTGCTGAAGAACAAGGAGCGCGGACAGGAGAGTGAGTCCTCTCCCCCCCCGCGTCCCACTACACCACACGCACCCGATCACACTGCTCGCAATCAATTAGCAATTAGCATTCATCTGTGTGATGCAAAAAAACTCGCTTTTTTTCCCCCCTGTAACGCGCATTGAACTTTCTCATCCGGCTCGACTGTATAGGTGTAGCATAAGCATTGCATAACTCAACAAATTATACGATTGATCGAAAGGCATTTGGCTGAACCATAATGTTGTGTTGATGAATGGGAAAAATAATTGTAAATTTTTAAAAAAAAATTTATTGTTTACTGAGAATTCCAGTTTTTGGATATTTTTGTAGTTTTTCCCTGCACGACGCTGACTGGTACACAGAGAGGTCCACAGCATCTTGGTGTTTACCGTCAAAGACGGTAACTTCACCCCCGAAAACAGAACTTTTCATGATTGGCACGTCATTAAACCGGTGCGTAAAAAGTATCATTGGAAAAACCTAACGCCCGGCTGTGTGGCCTTTAAACGGTGGAGAGGGAAGAAGGATTGATTAGCCTGCGCGTATAAATATGACCTTTGTGTCACTGATTATAGATTTTCGAGATAATTGGTAATTTAAAATAACACTAAACAATTATAAACAAAGTAAACAGTAGTCATGCGGCTCTGCACTTTAACGGTAGTGGCTGGCGCTGCCGCCGTAGTGAATCGCTAAGCGCAGAATTGATTCAGCACCCAACAGTGTGCACTCTGGCTTAGCTGGGAGTCCTTACAGGTGCCTGGTCATACACACACACGAGGAAGCGTTTTACGAAACAGAAACGAGTCCCGTTTAAGCCATGGCACTCTGCTTGCCAAGGCCGATTTTGTGCAGCGCTCGTTTTTACAGCGTTGCCGTGAACAATCATTCATACGGTTTTGTGCACACGCCCCTAAACCTCCTAACGTCGCCGTGACATCACAGCCTCATGTCCCAACAGCACCAAGGGAGTATCCCAGGGCGTTCCTCCAAACCAGCGGTGTCCTACTTTGCCTTACCACCCCCCCCACCTCCCCCTCCCGGGATTCCAAGAGACGATCCCGTTTTCTTCACTGTAATTTCACTTCAGCGTTGCTTGTCCCAGCGACGGTCAGAGTGACGCATCGCTGCAACGCTGGGGAGCAGGGTGGAGCATCTGGCGCATCCGGGTCGCTATGACGACAGCGTTGTACTGAGCATAACGGCCCTCCGGGCATCCGCGACCGGATGCGGAATTGCGTCAGAGAGCTGGGCGGCTCGGATCAGACTGCCAGCGACGGGCGTCTCTTGAGTCTCTGACGGGCGTCGTCAGCACGCCGTGAGTTCATCCAGCCAATAGGGAAAGCGCTGCCGTTCAGAGAACGGAGCTTTATAGTGATGACTCACGCGGCGTGCTCTTTCCAGTCCCTTCGCAGGGCAATAACCTGTCGCCTGCTCTTATTTCCCACGTCGCTCACTTTTAATATCAGCCTTCCGCTTTGACGGAGCGCTCTCGCGGGCCCCCCGCCGGTGTGCCGGTGGGACTTGTTCACCGCGAAAGGAGCGTGGCAATCGAGGAGAGAGAGATGAGCGCCAGCGCGCCTTGTGTAGTTCGGCTTCGTGATGGCGCTTTTAAACCGCGGACGTCTCGGGGAGACCGCACTCTCCGCCTGCCACAAAAACAATAACGTTGCCCGAAAGTTTCCCCAAAGTGTTTAAAAAAACTGTGATTCAGGCGGAGAGGCGGGTCCCTCTCTCCTCTTTTCAGCAGTGGCGTCTGCGGGACGTCTTTTGAGGAGCGATTGGTGGTTTACGCCCCTCTCGTCTGTTAACTCCTCTAATAGGGGGAACTTTGATTCATTATTATTTGTATTTTTTTGGCAGATTTTTTTCCCGGTTTTCTCCCAATTTAGTAGCCAATTATACCCTCTTGTTTATTTCGATTCGCCCAATCCCCCCAATCAAACTCAAACTCCAGGTCAAGCTAATTCCAAGAGGCCAGCGATGATCCGCCGAGAAGGAGACACCCTTTACGCTTCTTGGCGAGTTTGTGCGGTTCACCCCCTCCCCTGGGGCGGACAGCCAAATGCCCCCGATCGGGGCTCCCGGCCAGGGCCGGTCTGGCACAGTCGGGTTTCGACCCGCGACCGCAACAGGCAGCTCACGCTCGCGTAGCGCCAGTCAGCGCGAGTGCGTTAGGCCGCTACGCTATTCGAGGCCCCCTCGGGTTCATTTTAAGCACGCTGGAAACAGGTGGGGAAAAGCCGAGGCGGAGTGGAAAGCGCTTGGGTTCGACGCACCGAGCGCAAAGCAAGTCGACGGCCCTAATGAGGCCGATTAATGCACTCTCTTCTGTGCAGCCAGATGCTCAGTCCGTGCTTATTGTTTTCAGGGAACAAGCCTGCGCATTGTCAGGCTCATCCGTTAAAGGGTTAATGCGCGGAGCTGGATGCGTGGGCAGTCGTGGTGCTGGACGCCCTCACGCCCTGACCGCGGTGTTGTCTCTAACAGGCGCAGTGGCCAGCACAGAGGTGAAGATGAGGCTCCAGGAGTTTGTGTTGAACAAGAAGAAGGCCTTGGCACAGAGAAATCTCAACCACTGCATGCCCAACGACCCCCGTTTCTGGTATGGGTAAGTATCAGTCTCCTAGCACGCCCACACATAAAGAGCTGCGTGCGCATAGTTTACCGACTATGGGCCATTGCCATAGAAACAGCCAATACAATACGATGTCGTTGAGTGCGATGTCCGTAACTGCAGCCTAATCTATCATAGGCATTTCAATCCATTCTGATATAATGTCTTATGTGTGAATCTATCAAGGTTTTTTTTTTTTTTGGGGGGGGGGGGTGAAGACTGAGTAAAAGGCCGATGTTGTTAATTTATCTAATCAGAAGGTACACTGGGGTGCTGCATGTGTGTGCTGTAATTGATTAGCATGCGCACCAATGTATGTGAATGTAACGGTCTGGCCTGATCCAAATTGAATATTGCACATACAGAAAGTGAGGAAGTAGCCGTTATGAAAATGTTCTCTTAACTTTGTTTGCTTTGAATTCCTGACCTGATTGGCAGCTTTTGTAAACTGTGCTAATAAGAAAAATGTGTGTGTATGTATATATATATATATATATATATACAGAGAGAGAGTACCTTTTCCACTTTTGAATATTTGAAGAGGTTTAGACTAAGAAAGGTTCATTTTCTCACACACAGGAGATAAGGCATGAATGCAAAGCGGGTGCCGCTCCACTGGAGCCTGCTTTTGTGAATGAAGTCGAGCCGGGTGCAGAGTGTGTCTCGCTCATCACGTATTCTGCCCGGCAACCCGCCTTGCGCTGATAAAAATAACAAAAAAATAAGGGAGAAAAAAACCCCAGACTTGCTTTCAAGTGCGGACGATAAATATTAACGTAGTGATGTGCGTATTCAGTCCTCGCCTCTCTTCTCCCCCCTCCCTCTCTTCCCGGAAAACCTTTTCATGTACAGAGATCTGGGAAACCGAGATAAATATTCCCCTACTTTACAGGCCTTCCACAAGTTTAGTCTACATTGGTGTGTGTGCGTGTGTTTGTGCGTGCGTGCGTGCGTGCGTGTGTCCGTGAGTGTGAGTATGATTGTGTGTGTGTATGTATGTGTGTGTATGTGTGTGTATGTGTGTGTGTGTGTGTGTCTGTGTGTGTGAATATGAATGCTCTGTAGCTGGCATTGACCAATGACTAATGGTACAAGCATAATTTGGCTAATGTGGGCCAGTCTTATGTCGCTGGTAACACTGTGTAAACCACACTTCATTAAGCCTACATAACACTGTCATAAGCTTGACATAACACCTGTCATAACCAGTGATAGCCGCTCATAACATTATATTGCAGCTTATGACAAAACAGAACACTGTCATAATGTCTGAAACAATAGTACTGGATCAGTTCAAATGAGTCACCTGCCTACATTATGAATGTTTTTGTCATGATGTCATTCTTAAAACAGTGTGTAAGGAGGCTTTATGGTGTATAATAAAATCATTACCATATAAGAGCTGTTTCAGCTCTTTCAGAGGGATTTAGGTGTGGTTCAGGGCAGTCCGGGCCTGATTCGGCCACCTCAGGGCAAGTTTTTAGTACGGCCCTGCTGTGTCGCTTATATACATCAATACCTTTCCGTACTGCCCACACTATTACTTTACACGGTAGTCTTATTGGCGTGCAGCTTTAAAATGTCCACGGGAAAAGTTTATCATTTGACTCATTTACATTTTTATGCTGAATGTTATGTAAACACCTGAAAAATGTCGAAAGAGCGGAATTTTGCTCCGAGGGCGTCTGTTTGCTCCTATTCTTAACAAAGTGCCATCCTCGTTCCAGCCGAAGATTGGGAGCGACAACCACATAAAAGAGCGAAAGAAATGTAGAAGAAGCAGACAATCCACGGTTTATTAATCAAAACATTTATATTCTGACAGCCGCGATGCCGAAAGAACCTCGCAGAGCCGCCGCCCGAGCCAAGAACATGTCACTCGAGACACTAGACGAAGTGCACGTTCGAGATGAAGGCAGACTAAGCCAGATTAAATTCATCGGCCTGGGATGACGCCAGATGGCCTAAAATGGCCTGTTGCAGGGAGAGTTCACTTCTTTTCCCAGACAGGAGGACGCAATTACGCTTTTAGAACGCAGAGCTACAGGGTGTTGACGGTCGGGCCACGGCGCTTGTTTTTACGTGAAATCGGCTCATCCTATTCCCCGGCCCCCCTTCCCCATTCTTTGTCAATTTATTTTCTCTGTTTTCTTTCTTAGTTCTTTTGTATAGAAACAGAGGCCATGCCCCAGCCAGGTAAAGGTGGTTTTAAAGAACTCTCGGTACGTAACCCAAGTACAGGTACGCATCAGAAGAATGTGATTTCCGACTGATTTGCTGCGCAGGTTTGAGGAGGACTCAGGGGGGTCTCTGTGTGGTGTGTACTGTGCCCCGAGTATCAGCACAGTCAGCGCTGGCACAGTAAAAAGCCATTCCTAGCCCCTCCCCCGTATACACAGTGGATTGTTTCTCAAGCGTCGTTTTAAACGCGTGGGGGTTAGCCAGCGAAAAGCGCCAGGCCGCTTCCCGCCGTCTGCGTGTTGGCCGCGAGCAGGCGAATGCGACTGCCGCCATCGCGAGCACTCGGGCCGACGTTGACGGGTCCAATGCAGACGTTCGGCACCCCTCACGACGTCCGGAATAGTAAATGCGTTCGAGAGCGCGTGGATGTCCTCAGCCTTGAGTGTTCCTCGTATCGCCTCCGCCTGCCGTTTGAACTCGTCCCGCTTTATTTTATCATAGAAGGGAGGAGGGAGTGGGGGGGGTAAGGCCAGGGAGAGCAAGGCGTCTGGAGCGCGGCGTGTGGCGGGGGGGAGTCTGCGGCCAGTCTCACGCAGCCCTGAGAGAGCGCGTCAAAGCAGCGGTGCCTTCAGAACCGGAGAGTAAACAGCGCCGCCCGCGGAGCACATTCTGCGGATCAGAACCGGACTGCATTTACATTTTACATTTACATTGACATTTTAGGCATTTGGCAGACGCTCTTATCCAGAGCGACTTACACAGTTTACATTTCTTTACATGCAATCCATTTATACAGCTGGATATTTTTACTGAAGCAATTCAGGTTAAGTGCCTTGCTCAAGGGTACAATGGCAGTGCCCGCACCTGGGAATTGAACCTGCAACCTCTGAGTTACAAGCCCAGCTCCCTAACCATTACACTACACTGCCAACCAGTCTGCCGCAGTCTGCCACCAGCCAATTACCCGTCGCGTGGCGATCACGCCCCGGAAGCGCGACCGCCACGGGTGGCAGGTGTGGGAATTAGACCGACTGCCCCTCGACAAAGACACGGCCGTGCTCATTGGCTAGCGTGCCTCTGGCTGCGCAGTTTCACCCTTCTGTGAGAAGCGCTTTGCGCTGCGAGCGAGGACACGTGTTCCAGGCCTGCGAGCGGAGGAAGGGTTTGTTGTCAGAGCGAGTCACGGCCCTGTTGAAACCCGACGCTCGTCTCGGAGAAGCGAGTGCGATGGGGTGCCACCTCGCTGCTGCTGCCGCCGCCTGAAAGCGACACCGCGGTCCGGCTCGGTAAGCTCCTGTTTACGCTGTGGGGGGGATCAGCGGACTTCCTGTTTTCATTTCCGCTCCCCCCTCGTAACCCCAGGAGGAATAACAAAAGCCAGGTGCAGCCACGGCGGGCCGGGCACTACCGCTGGCACTGGCACCGCGCTTATTTTAATCATCTTGTTATTTTCCAGGGTGGTGGCTCCAGTCCCCCCACCCCCCATCCCTTCTCACCCCACCCCGTGGCTGTGAAAACAGAACCGTCGATCCTCCACCATCCTCTGTTTCGGTCGTCTCTTTGGTAGCACTTTGGTCTGACGTGCCCCATTGTCCTCTCTCCCCTCTCTCCCTCTCTGTCTCTCTCTCTCTCTCTCTCTCTCTCTCTCTCTCTCTCTCTCTCTCTCTCTCTCTCTCTCTCTCTCTCTCTCTCTCTCTCTCTCTCTCTCTCTCTCTCTGTGTCTGTCTCTCTCTCTCTCTCTCTCTCTCTCTCTCTCTCTCTCTCTCTCTCTCTCTCTCTCTCTCTCTCTCTCTCTCTCTCTCTCTCTCTCTCTCTCTCTCTCTCTGTCTCTGTCTCTCTCTCTCTCTCTCTCTCTCTCTCTCTCTCTCTCTGTCTGTCTCTGTCTCTCTCTCTCTCTCTCTCTCTCTCTCTCTCTCTCTCTCTCTCTCTCTCTCTCTCTCTCTCTCTCTCTCTCTCTCTCTCTCTCTCTCTGTCTGTCTGTCTGTCTGTCTCTGTCTCTGTCTCTCTCTCTCTCTCTCTCTCTCTGCAGGAAGACCCAGCACAGCTCTCTGGACCACAGCTCCCCGCCCCAGACAGGGATGTCAGCCACTTACAACCACCCGGTCCTGGGGATGTACGACCCCAAAGACGACTTCCCGCTCCGCAAGACGGGTACGGCGTCACTGTGTCCGTCTGCGTGTCTTCCCCTCCGTCTGTCTCCTTTCATCCCCCTCCATGGCGCGCGCTCTCAAACCCTGCCCCTGACTCGCCGCCGTCAGCGCGGCCCCCGGGCCTGTAGAGTCCCCCCGCCCGCAGTCACAAACATCAACACCGTGACGTTCCACGTGCTTCCGCACCTCGTTGTCAGCGTCACCCCCAGGGAAGATTATCGGTGCGGATCACTGCATCATTGTGTGTTTAGCATCACCAGGTTTTCAAAGTCCAGTGGCAGCACTTTGTTGTATAGGGAAGAATGGCATCTCCTTCTCCAAAAATAGTGATCGGTAAGGCTGTCACATTATATTCGAATATCAAATTGAATTTTCGATCTGCATTTCAACACCTGTTTCGAAGACGAATGGGGATATTACATTTATTTTATTTATTTATTTTATTTGTTGTAAATGATCATTTTTAATAATAATTAAACGGCCTGCTCATAAGCTAACCAAATGGCAACTCAAATGGCCCAGTAATGCAAGAGACATTTTTAACAGTAGCCTACCCTATTCTCTGCTGAGATGGTATGTTGTGTTTTTGACAGAGTTGTTTGTCTTCATATTTTGCACTTGGGATAAATTCTAACCTGGGAAAGATTGTCTTGCTTCATCAAAGCGTGCAGGTATGCAGGTATCACTTTAAACTGTGCAAAAATGAGGCTTCAGTTACAACGCAGTAAAACAGAACTCGTATTTGGACCGGAGCCAATAAAAGTTTTGTCGCGGAACCAGCGCTTCTCATGCTTTCCAAGCAAAGCGGGGTGACTTCTCCAGGAAATATTGGAAGAGGTTATTAGCAAACGAAAGGAAGGAATCCCTCAACGATCTTTCCGCGACTCGAAGCTATTTCGCAATGTCGGCGGCTCTGTAGCGCGGTACGGAACAGGATTTTGTGACAGGTCCGGTGACCTGGGTGGGTTTACGAGAGTTTATTGCCCTTTAAGTATGCGGCGGTCTGATCTATTTCACTGCCTATCCTTGGCTCCTCGGCTTGGGCCGGTCGGCCGGTCGGCCGGCGAGGTCAATCGGTATTCGCCTGCGTGCGGCATAATTCTCTATCGCAGCGAGCCGGGCCCTGCCAACCTGTCTGCCGGCGCGTTAGAGGAGAGGAGTGCCAGGTGGCCACTGGCGCCATGCCACCGGGGGGACCAGGGGGTCCCGATCCATCAGGCTCAGAAAAGAGAGCGAAAGCGTGATGCGGGTAGACCGCGGGCGTGCGCGTTGAACGGTTTCGCTCGGACAAAGACGCTGCGTCCGAAAAAGCACGAGCGGAAGGCCTCGCGTGCCCCTCGACAACTACGGGAACGTCGCTTCAGCCCGAGAGTCATCTCGGTTGCACGCACGCCTTAATTTTCGCCTCGATGCTGAAATAATTGTTTCCTGTTTCCCGCAAGATTAGTATCGTTACTCGGCTACACCCAGCGCTGCTGCAAACCGGAATATGCTCCAGCCTTTTCAGCGCGAGCTGTTACAAACCGAGTGAGACGAGAGAAAAAACCCTCCTGGTACACACTTGTTGTTTTGCGCGTACACTTTTAGTCCAAGACTGGCTTTTGATGTGATACATTCATCATTGAAGCGTTCAGGGGAAAGACGTTGAGAGGGAAAACTTTGAGAGGGAAAACTTCATGTCCTAATTGTCGGGATTCTTCCGACAGGGAGCCTGAAGTCCCCGTTTCTCTTCTCTTTTCTTTCTCGGGCATGGCTGTCACTTCCAAGGGGCTGAGCGGCCCTTTGAGAACATGAAAGGCGCGTCTCCAACCCCTCAAAGTTTGATTTAAGAAATAATGCATCCACTGTGAGCCAGGGCTTTAAAGGAATGTGCTAACGACTTTCTAATCCTCTCACCGGAGCCCAGAGGCAGATCGCTTTAACCATTATCTCCCTCTGCCAGACGCACACTCACCTGTTCACGCAGTCACACGCACACGCACGCACACGCACACATACACATACACGCACACACACACACATACATACATGCACATACACACGCACACATACACACCCACACACACACACACACTCACACATGCACACACTCACACACACACACACACACACACACACGCACACACAAACACATACACACAAGCCGCATACGAAGACACACACAGACACACACACGCACACACACACACACACGCGCGCGCGCGTTCTCACTCACACACACCTGCACGCACACACACACACGCACTCACACACGCACGCACGCACACACAAACACATACACACAGCCGCATGCGAAGACGCACACAAGCACACAGACACCATTTACAGAGACACAGCGATGCATGCGCAGGCACGCAGGCGCACTCACACACGCACGCACGACGGTGTCACCGCAGACCCTCGGTGTTGTTCCAGGGCCTGCCAAAAAACCTCATGGAGTTTGGACGCAAAGCGAAAAGGTGGTTTCAAAGTCTCGGGATGACCGCAGCGCTGCTGTTCCTCGGCAGCCAGGCTTCAGCGTCGCTGCAGAGAGGGAGACGTGGAAGGCCCTCTGCCCTTTTTCCACTGCACTTGGGAATATTTCCGGAAAGTTCTAGCAGACTCCGGAGAAGGGCAACAAGTGCATTTCTCCAGGCCGGAGCCCCGGCGAGCTGAGAATGACCACACTGTGGAGAAAAGCTCCAGCAGCACGAATCTCCCTGCCCTTTAAATTAGTATCAGTTTCGCAGGGGGCGGGGAGTTGAGAAAAGGCTCGCCTGTGTGTGAGGCCGGCTTGTGAAACAGCGGGCCAGCACTTAAGCACCGTTCCTATGCAGGCTCACCTTAGACTCATTTAGATTAGGGCCGTTTATCATAAATCATGCTGGAATTGCGCTGTCAGGATCCAACAGAACCTACCGGTGCCCCAGGCCCGACCCCCCGCCGAGGCGGGAACAATTACAGGACACCCCCAGGGAGCGGGAGATGGGGGTGCGCTGGGTCCCCCTCCCTCTCCCCCTCACAGCTGGGGCCCCCGAACGCAGAGGAGGGCCGGATCCTCGACCCCCGTGCCCCCTCTACCCGTCCGCACCGCTCTGTGCTCGGCGCGTGTCCCACAGGACCTCGTTAGGACACTTTTGGGTGTCTGTTTTACACAAGGAGCCTCGTCGCCCAAAAGAAAACAATCAATCCATTTAAAAAGTGAAATTGATGCGAAACACTGCAGAAAGTATTTTGTTTTTTTGTTTTTTCCCCTGAGGGAGTTCACAACAAACATGAAGAATTTAATCAAACACAAACCCCAGAGCCAATTTGGGGGAAAACAGGACTCCCTGACTCCCTAAAAATGCGCTCCTGGAAAATGACGGCAAATGACCAACCAGTGAAAATAGAAACAGAGGCTTGCAATATCAGTGTAATTCAAAGTTATGTATAAAAGTCAGTCTGTGAGTCATGTGTCCTTATTGCTGTTACCTGTTGCTGTGAACAGGAGTTCAGTGAGCGACATGACAGATCAGTCTCAAAGCCCTGCTCCACTGGGAATGGTAACCGTAGCTATGAAGATAAACTATAAATCGTTTTCTAGCAATCGCGTCAGATTACGTTTTATCGTTGTGCGCACCTGCTCTTCAATACGCACATGCTAACCCCACGGGTATAGACCGCACACAGCGGCGGTTAGTTAGCCGCGCGTTATTGATTTATTGTGTTCTAAAATGTAACTAAGAGTGATGGCTATCGTCACATTAAAAAAAAAAATTATATCTCCCAATTTGGTGGCCAATTGTACCCTTTATTGTTCCAACTGCCCCCCACCCCCACAAGCCCGCTGCTGGCCTATTCTGATACCAGTAGGAACGACGAACCGCCTCTTCCGAGCTCCAGTGAGCTCATGCCAGCTTCCCTCCCCCCTCCCTGGGGCGCTCAGCCAATTGCCGCCCCCTAGCGATACTCCCGGCCAGAGCTGGACTGGCACAGCCGGGAATCGAGCCCCGGCTGCAGTGGGCAACTTGCTTTCCAGTCGAACGCCTTTACCCTAACACCACCCGGGAGGCCCGTGCTTCACCTTGTTTTTACAGTTATCGTCGTAGTGTAGACGTGTACCTTTGTTTGAATTGGAACGATTTTGATCATTGTGTAGTTATTGCGGTAGACATAGTTATCGTTCCTGGCCTTTACAGTGGCCTTCTCAGCTTGTGTGTTTCGCCGTTGACGGTCCGGCGGTTCGCGACGATCTGCGGAATCGAGAAAAAGTACAAAAAGTTCACCGAAAATGTGGCGCTAGCCATGTCAGGGGAGTCAAACTGTGAGATGTTCTCTGTAGCGTGTAATTATTCACTTAGTGGCGAGGCTGGTCTGAGCAGGGCTGAAGCGTGTTGATTCCAGGGCTCCTGCTGTTGATAAACCTCAGTTTACTCTGGACGAGCGGCTGCATTCCTCCAGCCGGGGCGCTGCCTGTGGCGGAGCCGTGCGGAGTGGTGCGGTGTGTGGACGCCTCGGCCTTCGCCCCTCTCTGGCCAGTCGGGAGGGCCCCGTGAGCCAGCTGTCTCTGTGCACATCGCCTTTCCCTCCCCAACATCACCCTGGGCCTGCCAGAGTCTCTCTCTTTCTTTCTCTCTCTCTCTCCTCACTCCCTCTGTCTGTCTCTGTCTATGTCTCTGTTTCTGTCTGTCTCTCTCTCTCTCTCTCTCTCTCTCTCTCTCTCTCTCTCGCTCTCCTCACTCTCTCTGTCTCTCACTTTTTCCCCCTCTCTCTCTCCTCACTCCCTTTCTCTGTCTGTCTATGTCTCTGTTTCTGTCTGTCTCCTCGCTCTCTCTCACTCTTTCCCCTCTCTCTCTGTCTTTCTCGTTCTCCTCACTCTCTCTGTTTCTCACTTTTCCCCCCCTCTCTCTCTCTTTCTCCTCACTCTCTCTGTCTGTCTATGTCTATGTCTCTGTTTCTGTCTGTCTCTCCTCGCTCTTTCTCACTCTTTCCCTCCCTCCCTCTCCCTCACTATCTTGCTCTTTCCTCTCTCTGTCTCTGCCTGTCTCTCTCTCTCTCTTTTCTCTCTCTCTCTCTCTCTCTCTCTCTCTCTCTCTCTCTCTCTGTCTCTCTCTCTCTCTCTCTCTCTGCCTGTCTCTCTCTCTCTCTCTCTCTCTCTCTCTCTCTGTCTCTCTCTCTCTCTCTCTCTCTCTCCCTCTCTCTCCCCCTCCCTCCCTCCCTGGCAGTCGTGCAGTGTTGGAGGGAGACAGAGAGCAGTGCTGTGTGATCTCCACAGCCCCGTGCCGCTGCAGGCCCCTCGTAAGCCTTTCACAGCAGTAACGCAGGACGTCGCATCGCGTACTTAAATCAGTGATAAACGATAGTCGGTCAGAAGCCCGATTCATTCCACGGCCGTCGCGGAGAACACGCCAGCGGCCCAGAAACGGAAACCTTCTCTGACGCGTGAGCTAGCCGCAAGTTCACCCCGCGGCGTTTCCCTGGCAACAATCTTTGTCCCCCATGAATGGCCCTCACAGAGTCCTCGCTCCGAGTAACGTCAGCACGACATCGCAGGGAGCCGCTGTCCCGTCACACAAACAACACACTGCGACAGTGTGCGGAGCGCGATCCCGTGCGCTGGCCGGTCCGAGGGTCCGGCCGCCATCCTGCTGGCCAAGGCCCCCCGCTCGTTGCGCTACCCTGAGAACATCGTCCGGAGTGCGACTCGATCGTTAGCGTTATCGAGTAGCGTTTACAGATTCCCAGTGTCGAGCAGTGACTCTTCCCGCCGTGAGCCCGCTTCACAATTGTTAATGACTAAAGCCTATTATAGTCCCTCAATTGAGCCGCTCCACCTTGGCAGTGTGAATAGATGGAGCCCCGCTGCGCCGCCCGGGTCTGTGTCACCGCTTTGTTAGCGGGGAGAGCCCGCGCGCGCGCTCGCTGTATCGGCCCCATTCATTCGCCGGCCCGAAAGGCCTCTCCCACGCGCGTTTCCGGCCGCTGCCCCCTCCCGGCCCGCCCCGACCCCTGACCCCCGACCCCCCCGACCGTTTACCGTGGGGGTCGTTGTTCCTCGTTTTCCCACGGCCCCGCGAGCCGTGCCAGAGGCCGCCCGGCGCGAGGGTGGGCGGGGCCCGCCGGGGAAGGGGACGAGAGCGGAGGCCGGGGGCCGAGGCAGCGGGGCCCCGGAACACTGGGGCCTTTATGCCCCCGCCGGACCAGCTGGAACCGTCGGAAGCTGTCAGATCGGGCGGGCCGCGGCACTGGCCCTTCGCGGCCGTCTCTCCCGCGCTTTCTGAGTGTCCTCGCGCTCCAACGGCGAAGCACTTGTTAAAATAAGTACAGGTCGGGGGCCTCCCGGGTGGTCTAGCGGTTACCTCGTTTGACGCTGGCCACTGCGACCGGGGTTCAATTCCACCGGCCACGCCGGAGTCGGCTCTGGCCCGGGAGTGCCACCAGGGAGGGGGGAGGGAAGCCGACATGAGTCCGCTGCGTGTAGGAGTGGCTCTGTGGGGTAAAGGGATTACGGTCGACAGGGCTTGGCGAGTGCCGTCTCGGAGGAGTCGGTACTTCGCCGCTGTCACTGCCGGTCACAGGGTTAGCGAACTCGCGGTACGAGGGGGGGATTGACATGAGAAATAGAGGGTGTAATTGGCTACTAAATTGGGAGAAAATGGGATAAGATCAGAAACAAATTCTTAAAAAAAAATTAGTACAGGTCTTTACTTTGCTATACTTTACTCTCCCTGGGAATGGTTGTTGGAGCCCACACAATCAAGTTTTTTGTTCTTCAGGTTTTTTTGGTGTTTTTTTTGGTTTTTGTTTTGTCCTATTTGCATCCCTCCCATTAATTCCGAGGAAAGACGGACACAAATGACCGCCGCACGTCTTGCCACAGCTCAGAGTATCCTTGTCCTCCAAAAGTGAAGTGCTCACACGTCATCGAAATGAGCGCAGCTCTCCTTGTTGATTTTACAGGAGTGCATTGGTTATTTACTTGCCTTCTGCTAAGCAACGCGCTGCGCTGTCCGTGGCGTACGTTTTGACATGCACTGCTGATGCAAGTCAGGTTCAGCACCCGACTCAAGGGCACGGCAGCCCCTCAGGCAGACAACTGTGAAATGAGAAAGTGCGCAGCTTCCAATTCGACTCCTCTTCTATAAATATAGTCTTTTCCAACTTGCACAGAATGCTGGGGAACGTAGACTCCCACTTGGTTGTGGGATAAGGTTATGAGCAGAGCATACGCCGTGCAGTGTTGGTACGTGTTTATTGTTCCCGAGTTATCTTGGAACGTTCCAGGCATGTTTCCTACAAACTTACTGGTGAAGGCCCCTGATAGTGAGCATTTAGTCATGACATTTTGTGAAAGTTCCAAATGAAACAATTGAAATTTAGTGGCAACTTTTTTGATGAATTGACATGAATGACCAATGTTTAAAAAAATTAAATAATAATAATATATTTATTGCAGATTTTTTTTCCACAGTTTCTCTCCCAATTTGGTGGCCACTTGTACCCTCTATTTCTTCAATTCACCCTCCCCCATGAGCCCGTCGCCCGTTCTCCGGATCAAGCCAATATCCCGAGGCCGACAATGTCCGCCTCCTCCGAGACGGAACTCGCCCACCTGTCTTACAGGGCTGGGAAAAGGCTTTCGAGCTCGTTTGACTTATCTTGGCTCGCTCCCCGTAAAAGTGCTAAACGATGATTAATTTGCTCATGGACAATGACTTCCATGTGTCATCTCACATTTAGCTCGTTGCTTAACTGTGCTCCACTGGTAACTATGGTAACTGGTACTATGGTGGCTGTGGCCTCCACAATCCCATTCCCCCATGTTTGTTTATTTGAACCTCACTACATGCAAATCAAATAAGGCCAAAACGTAACAAGGCGAGCCTAAATCTGACCTGGCTGCCGTTTACTACGCAGGAAATGAGTATATTTAGCTGTATGAAACGCCTACAAAGGCGATAATCACCTCCTTGCTAATACATGACTTTATTGAAAACAATGTATATTGTGCAAGGGTAGCCTTTTCCAATGCGTTTTTTCTCTTCGGTTTGGATGTAAGTCATTGGCTCCCTCCTCCTCCCTCAGGGTTTTGAGGAAGATCACAGATCTCTCGACGGGCGGCCCCAAATATTGGATGCGACGTAACGAGTAACGTCGAGGCCCTGGCGGTGCTGGGCAACATGAAAAATGCACTCTGCTCAAATCTCACGTTGCGGTTTGCAGCAAGTGCAATTTCACAGTTAAATATAACATTCGCGAAAAATCCCTTTTCGCGACGTTGAACGGCGAGCGTACGGACAAAGCGCCCGTGCTGGGAGCGTTCGCTTTATGAAGAGGCCGTGATTGAAGTCACGCTCGGTCGGTAGCCGCACGTGCCTTTGAATAGCGCCGCGGCACAAGCGAACGGAATCTCCGCAGGCGCGAACGCGGCACAATCAATTCTGCCCGACCCGAAAAGAGTCTCGTCCGCTCCCTATTACTCTCCCTCGCTGTGCAAATGAGCCCCCTCGTTCACGATCGCCGAGGAGGCGGCGCTGGCCGTCCTCCGGAAGGCGGAATAAGCAGGAGACGCAGCGGCGGTGCCTTTGAACAGAAACTCGAGCGCAAACGAATCTCCGTTGTCAGTAGGCCCCCGGTTAAAGAGGGGCAGAGGGGCGGGGGGATGAACGTCGCCCCCACACCTGCGCGCGCCGTCAGCGCTTTTTGCCCTGTTCCCCGCGGTCGCCGGAAAGCTTCAAAGTGACCCGAGTCCCGGGGTGACCCGGGCCTCCTTGGGACTGCAGACGCTCTAAGCCCCCGTTCTGCCTGCTCGACACTTTCTCCCCTCCCCTCCCCCTCCCCCCTTCCTCCGGGGCGGGAGAGAGAGCGGGCCTAGCTGCTGGCACACGCCTAGCGGCACCAATAAATCCCCGTCACACACAGGCCTTCGCCTCCGCTGACTGTCGGCCGGGACCTCTGGATTTCATCCTCCGCTCTTGGGGAATGGCGGAAATCGGGCCGATGCCATTAGACCCCGTGACACTGTAGACGTTTCGAGCGGGGGAGATATAAATCACGGATGTTAATAACTTGTCCGCGCGCGGAACGCTCGGCATGCGGTGTTGGAACCCGAATTTCCTGTGAAGCGGGAAGTGATAAAATCGATATGGCCGGAGAGCGTCACCGCGGGCGTCAGATGTGAGCGTTGCTCAGAGCTGCTGCCACAGATTGTGTCGAGCGACCAGATGGTCAGCGTCTGCGTTCCTTCCGTCCTCTCTTCCTACGTCCTGACTGGGTTTGGCTGGTAACCCCGAAGCTTCCGGTGCCTGCTGGTTTATGAACACTAATGGAAGGTATAGTATATACCGCAGAGCGCTGTTTTGCCCTCGCTTCGGAGGGGCGACGGCATTCTCATGAGTCTGGGAGCAGATCAATTGGCTTCACTGCAATTCCCCCAACAATCTATTCGGAATGGAAGCTGAGAATCACGTTCATCCATGCCCTTTCGCGGCCACAGTGGACGGCAGTCACAACGCGGGGCGCTTACGTTTAGACGAGAGCTCTCTTCCGGCAGCAGGCGCTAATCTGCGATGGCTAGACTCAAGGTAACTGAAAAGTTAACCGCTTCCATTTCACACATCGCAGTTGGGAAAGGACGTGTGCATCCCACAGCCCTCCAGCGCCCCGAATGGCCCGAGGTGTCCTACGTGCCCGTTTGTGCAGTGAGCACATTGGCAGTGTAGTGTAATGGTTAGGGAGCTGGGCTTGGTTGCAGGTTCAATTCCCAGGTGGGGGCACTGCCGTTGTACCCTTGAGCAAGGCGCTTAACCTGAATTGCTTCAGTAAAATATCCAGCTGTATAAATGGATTGTGTGTAAAGAAATGTCAGTTGTGTAAGTCGCTCTGGATAAGAGTGTCTGATGAATGGCTGTAATGTAATGTAGCGCACACGCGTACCTTCACGGCCCTTTTAAGACAAAAGAAGGGACCGCCGGCCGACGGGATACACTCAGGGCGGTCGCAGGAGAGAGCGGACGTTCACCTTTCCTGTCCAGGCGGCCGTTAAGTGCACTTAGCGGCCTGCAGAGCCGGCGGGGCCCCGGGGCCCGGCCCAGCCCAGCGCTGGCGCGCTAATGAAGATGGTGCACTCTCCTCCATCGGACGGTCTGCATTTCACACACAGAGTCGCCGACAAAGCAGGGGGTCAGCTGGTGGTCAGAGCGCGGAGGACTAATTGCCGGGAGGAAATGGAGGTGGCGGTCAGGCTGAGAATAAAGCGGGCAGTGTGCTGCCCCCCCTCCTCCCTGACCTTTCCTTCTGGGTGTTTACCGTAAGAGCCCCGGGGCCCCGAGTCCTCCGGCGGACGCGACGGCCGCTGATGAAACACGCTCTTTCGGAAAGGGGACATTTTTGTCGTCCCGATTTCACGCGGCTGGGAAAGGGGTGCTCCCCCTCCGGTCACGATTGTTGACGGGGAGGGTGTCTGGGAAGCGCGGCCTCTGGTGAAAATGCAGAGTGACGGGTCGCGCGTGGCTCCAGCGGCCCTGTCGTCGTGTTCTTCCTCTCGTTTGCCGTTGCTCTGAGCAGTGCTCTCTTCTCTGTGTCTGTGTCTCTTCCTTCCTGTCCGCTGTACCGCCGCTGAGATTCAGTGATGGGGTTTGTCACTCACTCCACCACCCCGATTTGTGGTGTTGAGAATATTCTGTGATATTCTGTAAAGGATGTGTGTGTGTGTGAGAGACTATATGTCCATATGTGTATGTATAAATGTAAATGTGAGTGTGTGTGTGTGTGTGTGTGTGTATATGTGTGTGTGTGTATGTGTGTATAAATGTGAGTATGTATGTGTGTGTTTGTATGTGTGTATAAATGTGTGTATGTATGTGTGTATAAATGTGAGTATGTATGTATGTGTGTGTGTGTGTGTGTGGGTGTGTGTATATGTATAAATGTGAGTCTGTGTGTGTGTGTGTGTGTGTGTGTGTGTGTGTGTGTGTGTGTGTGTGTGTATGTGTATATGTATGTATAAATGTGAGTATATATGTGTGTATATACGTTTGTGTGACGGCGCTCCCCCCTTCCCCGCAGCGTCGGAGCCCAACCTGAAGCTGCGCTCGCGGCTGAAGCAGAAGGTGACGGAGCGCCGGAGCAGCCCGCTGCTGCGCAGGAAGGACGGGCCCATCACCACCGCCAAGAAGCGCTCGCTGGACATGGCGGGTGAGCTGCCCTCCCGCGCCAGCGCGCTCGCTCGGCGGAGAGGGACACATTCCGGTCACCTGGCGGGGGAGGCGAGGGTCCCCGCGCCGAGCGGCTGTGCAGCTCCGCTAACGAGGGCCGGTCTGGCGCGCTAATCGAGCCTCTGAATCTGGCGGCTTGAGCAGCGCTATCCGCGGCCCATCTGCAGGCCTTCGTGAATTCAGTGTAGGGGTGGAAACAATCCAGCTTGATTGGCATGAAATTATATTCTATGAGTTTTTTTTTAAACAAATGTTTTTGCAGGGGGGTTCTCGGGTGGCATACACAGCTAAAGCACGGTGTCGTGCCTCGCTATCGTGACCGTGCCGATGCCAGCTGTGGGTGGGGGGTCTGTGGTCGCACTGGCAGCACCCGTCGGGCGGTGAACTGATGGAGTTTGTTGCGTCGACGGGACAAGCTTACGATTGCGACTGGACAGATGTTGTTGGAAAAATGACATTGAGAAATG
The DNA here is from genome assembly GCA_029706075.1 of Aldrovandia affinis. Lineage (NCBI taxonomy): Eukaryota > Metazoa > Chordata > Actinopteri > Notacanthiformes > Halosauridae > Aldrovandia > Aldrovandia affinis. The sequence continues at coordinate 4,012,803 of JAINUG010000058.1, forward strand.
GTTGTTCAGGAACAGCAAGCACAGAAAACACACAAACATAGTTATACATGTGGAGGCCAGAATAAATCAAATCAAATCAAATCACATTTATTTGTATAGCGCTTTTCACAATTGAATTGTCACAAAACGCTTAACGGAGGGGAAGCACTTGAGTACCTGAGGGATACCGATAGCTCTGTTGTGGTGCGGGGCACATTTTCCCGGTACGGTTTCCGTCCACTCGACCCCTTAGAGGGCGAGGTAAACGCCATTAAACGCAAAGCCATTGTGAGCGATCGCCTTCGTCCTCTGGTGCAGCATAGCCAGTGTCAACGACAGCGCTTTCCACCGCCATCAACAAAACACCAAATGATGGAACACGGTGTTGCATTCCTCCGACAGAGTTCCAGACACTGCTAGAATCTACGCCAAGGCGCATTGAAGCTGTTCTCGCGGCGGCCCAGCGCCCTATTGAGACGCTTTACGTTGGCGTTTCCTTTATGTTGGCGGTTACCTGTACGCGGATGAGATGTCGGGTGTGTTCTGAAGCGCGTTTCTTTCCAATCACAGAGTCTGCATGCAACAGCGCCCCCGGTTCTGGACCAAGCTCTCCCAACAACAGCTCCAACAACATCACCAATGAGAACGGCATCGCCGGCTCCGTCTCCAGCAGCCCGGTCGAGGTGAGCGCCCGACCCCCGCCGCTCCAGCACACCGCGCCAATCGCGGAAAACGTAGAAAAGGAAAAATGTCTTGAGAACTTTCAGGCTTGAGAATAACTGCATGAAATTAAAGAGTGCGTGACAACAACTCCCTGTACCAAGTCTAAGGAACCTGGGGCCGTATGTACAAAGATCCTAAGACTAGGAGTGCTGATCTAGGATCAGTTTAGCCTTTCAGCTCACGATGGACGTGGACGGGGGAAACTCTGACCCTAGATCAGCGCTCCTGCTCTTGTGCGTCCGGCCCCAGACGTGGCGGTAGACTAGGAGTGCTGATCTAGGATCAGTTTAGCCTTTCAGCTCACGATGGACGTGGACGGGGGAAACTCTGACCCTAGATCAGCGCTCCTGCTCTCGTGCGTACGGCCCCAGACGTGGCGGTAGACTACCGGCGAAGGCTCTGAAAGGCGTCAGCTTCGGTTCAACGACTTCAGTAAAGGGAGTCGCTGTCTTAAACGTTTTTTTTAAATCCAGTTAAACATTTTCCTTGGATGTGCGACCACGCTGCGGCGGATCGAGACATTTTGTTCCTGCGATGAACGCCGACCGCCGTCCACTCGCCGCCTCGAAAACCCCGAACGTTGGAGTGACGCTCCGCCAGTGTTGTGTGTGTTCATTCTGCCACTCTGCCACTGGTGGCTGGCAGTGTAGTGTAATGGTTAGGGGAGCTGGGCTCGTAACTCAGAGGTTGCAGGTTCAATTCCCAGGTGGGGCACTGCTGTTGTACCCTTAAGCAAGATACCTAACCTAAATTGCTTCTGTAAAATATCCAGCTGTATAAATTGATTGCATGTAAAGAAATGTAAAACTGTGTAAGTCGCTCTGGATAAGAGCATCTGCTAAATGCCTAAAAATGTAAAAATGTCATTGTGAGGACCGGAGTTTGGAATTCCGCGGGCGGGCACGTGTGTCCGGAGAGCAGGCCCGGCCCAGGTCTAGACTGCAGTGCAGACGTGTGCCTGCGGGGGGCTCCCGCGACGGCCAGACGGGGCTGTTTATTTTTATGGGGGTTTATTTATCTCTCTGTGTCTCGGTGCTGTGTGCTGCTCTGTTCCAGCCGTCCCTGGCCCACAGGCTGGCCAGTCGGGAGGGCCCCATGAGCCAGCTGTCTCTGTACACATCGCCCTCCCTCCCCAACATCACCCTGGGCCTGCCAGCCACGGGCCCCTCCAGCGTGAGTCTCTCTCTCTCACTCTCTCCCTCTTTTTTTCCTCTCTTTATTTCTCTCTCTCTCTCTCTCTCCCTTTCTCCCTCTTCCTCTCTCTCTCTCTCTCTCTCTTTCTCCCTCTCCCTCTCTCTCTTTCTCCCTCTCCTCTCTCTCTCTCTCTCCCTCTTCTTCTTCCTCTTGCTCTCTCTCTCACCCTCTCCCTCTCTTTCTCCCTCTCTCTCCCTCCCTCTTCCTCTTCCTCTTCCCTTCCCCCTCTCTCTCTCTCTCTCTCTCTCTCTCTCTCTCTCTCTCCTCAAATTCAAATGAGAGTGCACGATGCCTCATTGGCAGGAAACACATTCATAAGTATTGCCAAAGTGTACAGAAATACATTTAAAAATTATCACTGATGAATAATCCGTAAACACTGTCCAACTTTTTTTCCCCCTCTCTCCCTGACTCACTCTCTCTCTCACCCATTCTCCTTTTATTTCTCTCACCCTCTCTCAAGCACTCTTGCTCTCCTCCCTCCCTATCTCCCCCTCCCTCCCTATCTCCCCTTCTCAATTTTCTCTCTCTGTTTCTTTCTTTCTTCCGTCCCTTTTTTGTTTTTTTTGTTTTAACGATCCCGTCTAGACTGTTACATCTCCATGCGCTGCTCCTCAGCAGCGCTGACATTTTGGGGGAAAAGAGCCCATTGAGGGGGCGGGGACCGCGGGAGGGACCGGCCCCCCCTCTCGACGTTCCCCTCAGCTGTAGTGGGCCCCGCCGGGCCCGAGGACAGCGCACCGCGTACGCCCAGATAACCGACGACAGCGCATAAAGCGCTGACGAATGGGCCCGCAGTAAAACACGCGCCCGCAGCGAAGAAAGGAAGGCCATTCCTCAGCCCGAGAGAGAGACGTGCGCGGGATTAGCCACCGGCCGTACGTTATCTCGTGTCGCTCACCGGCCCCCTCTCTCTCTCTCTCTGTCCGTCCCTTCGTCCGCAGGTGGCGTCCAGCCAGCAGGACGGCGAGCGGCTGGCCATGCCCGGCCTGCCCATAACCACTTCCTTCATCCCCGGGCCCCACCTGCCCTCCTACCTGGGCCCCTCGGCGCTGGACCGGGACGGGGGCTCGGCGCACAACCCCCTCCTCCAGCACATGGTCCTGCTGGAGCAGTCGGCCGCCCAGAACCCCCTGGTGACAGGTGTGCGCCCCCGGCTCGCCTCTAGCTCAAGTTCAACGGTGTTCCGTAAACGCGTCGCTGTAGCGTGAGCAGCGACTGATAAGGGCGAGCGTGGAACGGACATCTGCTACAACATTAAAGCTACTGCCAAAATAAGGGAAGCGCCAACGTGAAGTTAAACTTGCCCGCTCACCCCCTGGATTGATATTTGCGGTCACTTGATTCAGGGGTGCTCGTTTGTTTTGTGTTCTGCCTCGCATCTCGGACCAATGCACGGACATCGTGGTTGAAGAGCACGTGCTTTCGACCACATTTGCCCCTGGTTGTCGATGTCTTTCCCTCAGACTTCCATGCTAACCTCACCTTAGCCACTGTTCCTCATGAAACATTAGCAAGTTGAGCAGTCTTCGCTACTGAAGCTCCTGCCAAACGTTCCCTAACAATGTCCCCTCTTTCAAAGTCACTGAGATCTCTTCTTCTGGCCATGGTAGCCAAAATAATGGGCCACTGGGCCTGCTCAGCATTTTTACACATGACCCTAAGCATGATGGGATGTTAATTGCTTAATTCACTCAGGAACCACACTTGTGTGGAAGCATTTACTCAAGCGTTTCCTTTATTTTGGCAGCCACCTGCACCACACCTACAAGTTCCCGCCTTAATCGTTTCCAAGGGCCGCAATCACGCGCAATACAATAAAACAGCAATCATTTATTTTATTTGTATTTATTTAACCTTTATTTAACCAGGAAAAAAAGCCCATTGAGATAGTCTCTTTTTCAAGGGAGGCCTGGCCAAGAAAGGCAGCAGAACAGCATTTAAAAGTTACACTGACACACATATGACAATACAATACATTAAAACATCTTCCAAGACACCTATATGTATATATACTTAAAGAGTAATATTCCTATTCCTTCGATAACAGTGATTTTGATAGCGACAACACACGAATGAGCAGACGTAAGAATACATAAACAAATAAGACGGCTGTTAATCGTAGGCCCGGAGGCCTGCGCCGTCTGTACGCCGCTGCAGCGGCGCACGGAAGTCCCAACTCCACGGCCGGTCTGCCGCCGCACTCTTTCCTCGTCGGTGTGTACGCGCGTGATGAAGTACTGCCTTCTAGCAGACTGCGAGGGTACTTAAGCGCCTATTTATCGAGGCTTTACCGAGATAAGGGAGAAAAAAACTATCCGAAGGATGTATTCTCCATTACGGGAGCTCAGGGGATGCGGAGGGGTTTCAATTTATTCTCACGCCCGAGATTAAGTCTTACATAAACAGATATCCCCCCGCCCCCACCGACGCTGCCCACGCCCCGCTGCCACGCTGTGGGTTACCGAGAGCAGGGCCCGAGCCGCACTCAATTTGCTCCGGCTCGCCTCAGACGGCCTCCCGCTTAATGAAATTAGCCGCGGCCTACGTTTATCGCCTCCTGTGTGGGAGTCCGCCTCGGCGGCGGAGCACCTTGTTCTGCGGGGACAGCAGCGCGGGGTGGGGGGGGGGGGGATGGGTGAACGCCGGCCCCCTTTCACGCGCTCGTGAATCACTTCTGAGGTAACGATTCGGCCTGAGCGCGGCGCGGGGCCGATGGGAGTCGACGGAGGGCTTTCGTTCTCGGTTGACGGCTACACGACCGGGCCCGCGGAAAGCGAGACGAACGACGGGGTTCCAATGGAGAAGGCGGTGTGGGAGGGGAGGGGCGGACCCGGCCGTCGGAGGGGAGCAGGACGGCGCCGCGCCCGCTCGCCCCCTTGAGGTGACCCGTGGCAGCGCGCCTGACTCCCCCGGCCGAATGCATTTCACAGCGTCTAGCTGCTGGCGCGCGGGTTTCCAGACGACAGAAGGCTGACGCTCACAAAATCGTTCCCTTTCTGAGGGCCGCCTTTCAGCTGTTAGACTGCAGAACCTCGTCTGTGTAACGGGGGTCAGGTGCCTCGGTTAAATACAATGTGAAGAAAGGAGAAAGAATTTGCAAAGGATGACCGTTTTTCAGAGCGCCGGCCTTTCTCTCGTTTCTAAAGATGAGGTGAGACTTCAGCTCCCTAAAAACATTGATATGCTGTGTTGAATTGAGTCAGTAGAGTGTGTTGAACATGTTGCACTCCACATTCACACACACACTGACACTCACTCTCACACACGGACACGGACACTCACCACACACACACACACACACACACACACACACTCATATACTCTCACACACACACACACACACACACACACACACACACACACACACTCATATACTCACACACACACACACACACACACACACACACACACACTCATATACTCTCACACACACACACACACTCACACTGACACACACACACACACTGAAACTCTCACACATACACACACACACATACACACACACACACTGACACTCACTCTCTCACACACACACACACACACTCACACTGACACTCTCTCTCACACACACACACACACACACACACACAGTTACACTCTCACTCACACTTTCACTCACACTCTCACTCTCACTCACACTCACTCAGACTCACACACACACACACACACACACTCACACACACACACACACACACACACACACACACACACACACACCCAGGCACAGGAGTGACCTGCAGGCCGCTGTGTTTCAGGCCTGGGAGCCCTACCACTGCAGTCGCCCTCCATCCACAAGCTGCGTCAGCACCGGCCCCTGGGCCGCACCCAGTCGGCCCCGCTGCCCCAGAACAGCCAGGCCCTCCAGCAGCTGGTCGTCCAGCAGCAGCACCAGCAGTTCCTGGAGAAACACAAGCAGCAGTTCCAGCAGCAGCAGCTGCACATCAGCAAGGTGAGCCCCTCCCCGTCGCCACAGCGACCAGGAGGAAGCAGCCTCCATATACGGGCACGCAGGAAGTAGCCTCGTGTTTATTTCCCCCTCCCTCCCTGTGTGCCGGGGATGCAGAGCGAGCGTCGAGCCTCCGGGATTGCTTTATTTGGCCCTCACCTGTATCTCCCCCTGGTGTGTGTGTGAAGCGTCCCCCGGCGATCGAGGCGAGTGAGTCATCACCGTATCACCGCCCGGCCTTTATTGCGCTGTTCGTCTCTGCGCCACGGCCCCGCCACTTCAGGGTCGTGATTCAATTTGAGTCCGCTCAGAGGACGTGCATTGCGAAGGAACGGGAAATAGATCCCAAGGGAATGACGGTGGGGGGTGACGGTGGGGTCAGTTTAAGAGTGAGGGTCTTTTTTCTTCTTTTTTTTCTTTCTGGGGCCTCCACAGAGAGAGGCGCATGTGCCGAGGCACGGACAGCAGGTGGTTCGGGGCTGAAAGGAAATTGATCGGGTCCTGCTTTCACGGGGCTCATATTAACGGGACGAGGAACGCGGCGGCCCTTTTGCAGCTCTCTGCGCTCCCAGTGGCACGCTGTCCGGTCAAGGCTGGACTCTGCGTGCGCTGACATCTCTCATTGAAATCGCATGAAAGAGCCCTGTGGATCCAAGGCTGAGAAGCAGTGCAGCGTCAGTCTTTGCATGCGTGTGTGTGTGTGTGTGTGTGTGTGTGTGTGTGTGTGTGTGTGTGTGTGTGTGTGTGTGTGTGTGTGTGTGTGTGTGTGTGTGTGTGTGTGTGTGTGTGTGTGCGGATGTGTGTGTGTACACATGATATATGTGTGAGTGTGTGTGTGTGTCTGCACATGATATATGTGTGTCTGTGTGTGTGTGTTCACATGATATATGTGTGTGTGTGTGTACATGATATATGTGTGAGTGTGTGTATGTATGTACTGTATGTCTGTGTGTGTGTGTGTGTGTGTGTGTCTGTGTGTGTGTGTGTGTGTGTGTGTGTGTGTGTGTGTGTGTGTGTGTGTGTGTGTGTGTGTGTGAGTGAGAGTGAGAGTGAGTGTGTGTGTGTGTGTGTGTGTGTGTGTGTGTGTGTGTGTGTGTGTGTGTGTGTGTGTGTGTGTGTGTGTGTGTGTGTGTATATATATATATGTGTGTGTGTATGTGTGTGTGTGTGTTCACGCGTGTGTGTTTATAGCCAAGGCTAAATGGCAGCAGCGTAGGAGCTCAGCGCAGGCTGAAAGCTAAAGCGCACTTCCCCTTTAA
>JAINUG010000058.1:4024906-4032406 GCA_029706075.1 Aldrovandia affinis
TGTATACCTTTTATAAACAAAGCTATTTTACGAACCTTTTCCTTCCCAGTGTTACAGGTATGGTATGCAGCTGCCTACAACAGTGTCTATCGCTGTATTACTGCACTGATCTCGTGCGCAAACTATGATTGTTCTTACCATGTATTTATGCACATCTTGTAAGTCGCTCTGGATAAGAGCGTCTGCTAAATGCTTACAATGTAAAATGTAAAAATGAATCCACCGCATTCCCTGCGCGCTTTTCCGGACCGCTCCGAAACATCCTCCGGCCGAACTTCGGTCCGCGTGTCGCGGCGTGGTCAAAGCTCCATTACCGAGAGTGGGGAGAGCGGCGAGGACGCGCCCCCGGTTCCCCGTCTCCAGCGAAGGCGCGCGCTCCAGATTAGCCCTCCGCCGCTGTGATTAATGTATCCTTTCTCCGAGAACTAATCAATTGTCCTTGACTTGGTTTCCCCCTATCGCTCGCTGCATACCGATGAGCGCCGTGCGTGGGGGGGGGGGCGTACTGCGGTGAACCCCTGAATTTAGGCAACCCCCTTAAAGTGCCATGTCCACCGCATCTCGAGAGGTGCCCGGAGTCGACGGCGTGGGGACCCGGAATGTTCCGGAGGGCAGACCTGCCCTGATCTATGATGCAGTGCAACACGATACCACTGTTTACAAAGGCTAATAGTAGATATTTGTTGCTGATGTGTGTGTGTGTGTGTGTGTGCGTGCGTGTGTGTGTGTGTGTGTGTGTCCTGCAGGGCTGGTGTATGATACCCTGATGCAGAAGCACCAGTGCATGTGCGGCAACACCAACACGCACCCGGAGCACGCCGGCCGCATCCAGAGCATCTGGTCCCGCCTGCAGGAGACGGGGCTGCGCGGGAAGTGTGAGGTACTGCAGAGAGGAGGGGGAAGTGTGAGGTACTGCAGAGGGGCGGGGGGAGTGTGAGGTACTGCAGAGAGGAGGGGGGGGGGAGTGTGAGGTACTGCAGAGAGGAGGGGGGGGGGGGGAGTGTGAGGTACTGCAGAGAGGGGGGAGTGTGAGGTACTGCAGAGAGGAGGGGGGGGGGGGAGTGTGAGGTACTGCAGAGAGGAGGGGGGGGGGGGGGGGGAGTGTGAGGTACTGCAGAGGGGGGGGGGGGGGGGAGTGTGAGGTACTGCAGAGGGGCGGGGGGGGGAGTGTGAGGTACTGCAGAGAGGAGGGGGGTGGGGGAGTGTGAGGTACTGCAGAGAGGAGGGGGGGGGGGAGTGTGAGGTACTGCAGAGAGGAGGGGGGGGGGGGTGTGAGGTACTGCAGAGAGGAGGGTGTGGGGGAGTGTGAGGTACTGCAGAGAGGAGGGGGAGTGTGAGGTACTGCAGAGAGGAGGGGGGAGTGTGAGGTACTGCAGAGAGGAGGGGGGGGGGAGTGTGAGGTACTGCAGAGAGGAGGGGGGGAGTGTGAGGTACTGCAGAGAGGAGGGGGAGTGTGAGGTACTGCAGAGAGGAGGGGGGAGTGTGAGGTACTGCAGAGAGGAGGGGAGGGGGAGTGTGAGGTACTGCAGAGAGGGGGGAGTGTGAGGTACTGCAGAGAGGAGGGGGGGAGTGTGAGGTACTGCAGAGAGGAGGGAGTGAGGTACTGCAGAGAGGAGGGGGAGTGTGAGGTACTGCAGAGGGGCGGGGCAGGACTGGGCGGGACTAAACAGGACAGGATGGGACGGGAAGGAACTGAGGAGCTTGGGATTCTTTTTTGGGGGGTTTTTGGCCATTCTTTTATTCCAGCTCCTTATCTGTTGGTCTTCCACGCCAACACTATATAATGTGCCACTGTAACGGAGTTGGTTCTGCCTGCAGCGAGTTTCGAACCGAGGCTCCCGACGCGACAAGAGACACGATTAGCCCGCTGAGCTAAAGACCCGAGTCCCCAACTCTGGGAATGAATCGTACTCTTATTGACGTCACTTTCTGCAGCGGACACTCACGTGCCTAACTCACGTTCTCCGAGCTCTGCTACACTATACTACGATTGGGGGTGTTGATCTGGTGCTTCTGTTACAGTAGCAGTCTCAAGCACATGTCCCAGTGAAGGTGTTTTGGTGTTTGGTGGTTGGTCTTCTTTTCTTCCTGTCCCCCGAAATGATTCATGATTTCCACATGAATGATGTATATGTTATTCCTCTTCTGTGCTGCAGGGGGCACTGTTAAGCCACATAAAAAGTGGCGCCTGTCCTCCTATTGATCGAAAGTCTATAAATAGACACGTTTGTCGAGAACTGTCATTATCCACAAGAAGGAAACGTTCACTCACTTTAGGGGCTCGCGAGAGACCGCTTTCAGTCAGATAAGGACGTTCAATGGTAAGCGATTTGACAAAACCTGTCGCTTATCGCGGCTCGCACCTGTTGTCTGCCAACCCCCCCCCTCCGTGTTGGGGGAAGAATTCCCTTGATCCTCCCTGATTAAAGCCGCTCCAGTGGCCGTCCCCGCAGGGCTCAGTCTCCCGTCACGTTCTCCTCCGCGTCGCCGTCCTGCCAGCTTCCAGGCGGCTTTCACAAACAAGCACTTTCTGTTCAGCCGCTCCCCTCCCCCAACACCGCGGACGCACCTGTAGGGGAGAGAGAGTTCGCCGCCCTCGAACGCGGTTCAGTCAAAGGCGACCGCCACTCTTAACGTCGGCCCGTTTAAAAGCCCCCTCCCGGGGCGGTAGACGGCGGTCCCCGCCGTTAAATTTAAGAACGTAATGCGCCCGCCGCAGGTGTCACCTTTCTCGCCTGCGGCGGCTGGCTGGCTCTCGCCCCAGTGCCCCGCGTGACCGGAGCAGCTCCATTAATGGGAACGGGCCCCGGCTTGGCCGGACGCGCCACAACGGCTACAGGGGGACAAATAACCTTTTTTATGGACGATATTTCATTAGCGCACATCCAGAAAGGCAACGCGCTCTCCGCTCCGCTGCGAGGGAGCTTTCGGGGTGAATTGTGTAAATCTGCCTCTGCTGGAGTGATTATTCAGCTGTGGGAGGCACTGCGCTCGACGTGACAACCTCCCCAAAGAGGGGAAACAGCAGAGCGTAATTGAATTACACCTCCGGCGCATGTACTTTCTGGGTAAGAATATACGTTAGATGTGGGCAGTGGTGCACAGGTGTAGTGAGGGTTGGAGGTAAAGGGTGTAGTGAGGTACAGTTGGAGGTAAAAGGTGTAGTGAGGTTGGGGGTAAAGGGTGTAGTGAGGTTGGAGGTAAAGTGTGTAGTGAGATACGGTTTGAGGTAAAGGGTGTAGTGAGGTTGGGGTAAAGGGTGTAGTGAGGTTGGGGGTAAAGGGTGTAGTGAGATACGGTTTGAGGTAAAGGGTGTAGTGAGGTTGGGGTAAAGGGTGTAGTGAGGTTGGGGTAAAGGGTGTAGTGAGATACGGTTTGAGGTAAAGGGTGTAGTGAGGGTTGGAGGTAAAGGGTGTAGTGAGGTTGGAGGTAAAGGGTGTAGTGAGGTTGGGGGTAAAGGGTGTAGTGAGGTTGGGGGTAAAGGGTGTAGTGAGGTTGGGGGTAAAGGGTGTAGAGGTTGGGGGTAAAGGGTGTAGTGAGGGTTGGAGGTAAAGTGTGTAGTGAGATACGGTTTGAGGTAAAGGGTGTAGTGAGGTTGGGGGTAAAGGGTGTAGTGAGGTTGGGGGTAAAGGGTGTAGTGAGATACGGTTTGAGGTAAAGGGTGTAGTGAGGTTGGGGGTAAAGGGTGTAGTGAGGTTGGGGGTAAAGGGTGTAGTGAGGTTGGGGGTAAAGGGTGTAGTGAGGTTGGGGGTAAAGGGTGTAGTGAGATACGGTTTGAGGTAAAGGGTGTAGTGAGGTTGGGGGTAAAGGGTGTAGTGAGGTTGGGGGTAAAGGGTGTAGTGAGATACGGTTTGAGGTAAAGGGTGTAGTGAGGGTTGGAGGTAAAGGGTGTAGTGAGGTTGGAGGTAAAGGGTGTAGTGAGGTTGGGGGTAAAGGGTGTAGTGAGGTTGGGGGTAAAGGGTGTAGTGAGGTTGGGGGTAAAGGGTGTAGTGAGGTTGGGGGTAAAGGGTGTAGTGAGGTTGGGGGTAAAGTGTGTAGTGAGGTTGGGGGTAAAGGGTGTAGTGAGATACGGTTTGAGGTAAAGGGTGTAGTGAGGTTGGGGGTAAAGGGTGTAGTGAGGTTGGGGGTAAAGGGTGTAGTGAGGTTGGGGGTAAAGGGTGTAGTGAGGTTGGGGGTAAAGGGTGTAGTGAGGTTGGGGGTAAAGGGTGTAGTGAGGTACAGTTTGAGGTAAAGGGTGTAGTGAGGTTGGGGGTAAAGGGTGTAGTGAGGTACAGTTTGAGGTAAAGGGTGTAGTGAGGTTGGGGGTAAAGGGTGTAGTGAGGTACAGTTTGAGGTAAAGGGTGTAGTGAGGTTGGGGGTAAAGGGTGTAGTGAGGTACAGTTGGAGGTAAAGGGTGTAGTGAAGTTGGGGGTAAAGGGTGTAGTGAGGTACAGTTGGAGGTAAAGGGTGTAGTGAGGTTGGGGGTAAAGGGTGTAGTGAGGTTGGGGGTAAAGGGTGTAGTGAGGTTGGGGGTAAAGGGTGTAGTGAGGTTTGAGGTAGAGGGTGTAGTGAGGTTTGAGGTAGAGGGTGTAGTGAAGTTGTAAGTAAAGTGAGTAGTGAGGGGGTGCGGTTGGAGGTAAATCCTGAGCCCGCTCTGTGCCGTGTCTCTGCAGTGTATCCGCGGGAGGAAGGCGACGCTGGAGGAGCTGCAGACGGTCCACTCCGAGGCCCACGTGCTGCTGTACGGCACCAACCCCCTGCGGCAGAAACTGGACTGTGAGTTCCACCCCCGCCTCCCGACGCCCTACCCCCCCGGCGCGCGCACACACACACACACACACACACGTGTGAGCGCACACTCCTCTTAACGGCAGCAGTGTCGAGGGCTCCTCTCCTGCGCCCTCCGCGTCGCACCTGGCTCCAGCGCATTACCGCCGTGTCAGCCCTGGATCGCGCGTTGCCCCAGCGTGAGTTATGGTCCGGCCCGGCGCTGGCGTCCTGCCCGCTCTCTCGCTCTCTACCGCGCCTGCACCCGCTTCAGAAGCACTCGTACTCGCAGTGAAGGTGGAAACACGCTTGCGCTACCGCGCCCGTTTAGAGGATCCCCCGTTTACTCAAGTGTACTGCCTGTGTGTTATGTGTTGTGTGGTGTGTGTGTGTGCGCGTTTGTTGTGTGTGTGTCTGTCTGTCTGTCTGTCTGTGTGTGTCTGTCTGTCTGTCTGTGTTGTGTGTGTGTCTGTGTGTGTCTGTGTGTGTCTGTCTGTCTGTCTGTGTTGTGTGTGTGTGTGTGTGTGTGTGTGTGTGTGTGCGTGCGCGTTTGTTTGTGTGTGTGTGTGTGTCTGTCTGTCTGTGTGTTGTGTGTGTGCATGCGCGTTTGTTGTGTGTGTGTGTGTTGTGTGTGCGTGCGTGCGTGCGTGCGTGCGTGCGTGCGTGTGTGAGAGAGAGAGAGATTATTTTTCTGTTCCCAGCCCCGTAAAAAGTTTACACTAACAGTACTTACTTATTTATTATTTTTCAATAAAGCTCAATGCACAAGCTCCAAATCCATTTTACGGAGCCGCTGCGGCATTCTGCCAGTGACCGATACCGTGACCGACGTCGTCTGCCCTGCTGCAGTGGCCGCGGTGTGCGAGGGTAGCCGCTCAACGAACGTCCGAGTGCGCGCTTAGTGTCCCGAGCTCGCACCGCGAACCGGGCCCACAAGGGTTCTTTTGTTTTGCGGTAATTGCCAGCCGTATTTGCCCAGAACACAACTAATCCCCCAAATATTTGTTGTCCTAAACGTCGGTGTTGCCGTGCCCGAGTCTTTCAAGGCCACCGCCTCGCTGCCAACAATGGCCGTTTTCCGTTGCTTGGCTAACAGCCCTCTCCAGCGGCGGTTGCACTCATTCGGCGCGCCGTTTAAACGGTGGAGCCGATTAAACACGGAGAGAGAAGAGAGACCTTACGATACGGCCCTTTGTTGGGCTCTTCCACGAACGTCGCAGCGGTTGGCGTTCGAGAATACACAGAAAAGGCTATGCGCCCGCTAGGCTAATACTCTTTACTCAGGCGACCGCCGCAACGCGCTTATAATAATAATATAATAATAAATAATAATATATGCCATTTAGCAGACGCTTTTATCCAAAGCGACTTACAGTAGTGAATGCATACATCTTTCAGTATATGTGGTCCCAGCGGGAATTGAACCCACAACCTAAGCGTTGCCAACGCCGTGCTCTACCAACTGAGCCACACAGAACCACTTCAACAACGGCCCTTTGTTGGGCTCTTCCCACGGACATCGCAGCGTTCGGGAATACACAGAAAAGGCTATGCGCCCGCTAGGCTAATACGCTTTACTCAGGCGACCGCCGCAACGCACTTCGACAACCTCCTGGAGGCGGCGACGACGATCCAATCGATCGATCGGACGATCAGTCCCTTTGCTCGAAGGTTAGACCTTGATAACCGCTCGAGGCAACTGCGCTGCGTTCATGAAAAGGGTCAACACTCAACATTTAGCCAAAATGTTTGAAGTTTTAGCCTCGCCTTTAATTGATAACATTGAATGTGGATGTTTTATGAACGTGCTGCGTTTATAGAATTATAAATATTAATTAGAATTGGAATTAAATATATTCATTTGATCTGTACGCTCAATTTTTTACCTTAAAGGCTGAAATAAGAGCACGGTCTTGTTACACGGCATTGTGAATAAAGTGACAGCTACGCGCGTCGGTCTTCGGGTGGCGAGCGCAAAGCTCCCCTTCTCAAACCGAACTGTCCGTGGAGCAACGGCAGGTAGAACTCTCGTGGCAGGGGGCCCCAGCCCTGGCCCCGGAGGGCCCCGGGGTCTACTCGCTAATTGTTCAATTAAAGCAGCCTGATTACACAACACAACCACCTGGTTCCTCGGCCCCCGTTTCCCTCATTTGAAAACAAAGGCCAGCGGACCCCGTGGCTCCCCAGGACCGTGGTCGCGGGGCCCGCCTCTCATGGGCTGTAGAACTCTGTGTGGGACCTGTTCTCCGGGCATCTCCGGGGGCCTCCGAAACAAGACACACCTCAGCGCGTGTCTGAGCGCGTTCGATGAATGTTTCCTCAACGGCTAGAGAGCTAATATAATAATATAGCATACGCCATTTAGCAGACGCTTTTATCCAAAGCGACTTACAGCAGTGAATGCGTACATTTTCAGTATATGTGGTCCCGGTGGGGATTGAACCCACAACCTAAGTGTTGCCAATGCCGTGCTTTACCTACTACTACCTACCTACTGAGCCACACAGAACCACACACAGGTGTGCCCCTATGCACAGGTCTATGTGGTACCTGTGTGAGTGGAGTGTGAATACTGTATCCTGCTGTAATCGGTCTGTCGGAGGGCCACACTTGTGTTTCCGGGGGGCCAGAGACCGTAACGCAGGACAACCGGGGGGTCAGAGCTCCCAGCGCCCGGAGTGTTTACTGGCCCTCCTAACCCCCTTCCCCCTCTCTCTCTCTCGTCCGCAGGCTCAGTGACACCCATGTTCGTGA
>JAINUG010000058.1:4037406-4059906 GCA_029706075.1 Aldrovandia affinis
ACCGGAGTTCAGCGCCGCCGCTCGCCGTTTACGACGGCAGCGCTGCGTTCTTGCTCCTCGCGGCGTTTTATGTCCGTAGATGCCATTTCTGCCGCGAACGGTCATTTATTTCCCGGCCAATTTGTCTGGAAGCAGTCGGCTGATTCCGAAGGACACAAAGGTCAGGAGGAATGACCTCTTTACGGCTCCCTCGAATAACCCTGAGTGAAACCTTACAGCAGCTTCACTGTGAGAATAGCGTCAGTCCTGGGGAAGGGAAGGGGGAACGCAGCGCACGGTCTGCTCCCGATCGGGCCAGCGTTTCTTCGGTTAAACCGCGTTTGCTTCCCCCGCCTCGTGTGGGGAAAACGAATGCGTGTCAAGAAATGGGCGCTTTGCCATAAATCAAAGCGTAAATGAATCGAATCAACGCTCGACGCCGGTCCTAGCGGGTCGCGGCGTCTGCAAGTTTTTGTGGTTTCCTTTCAGTCAGCGGCCAATTCAGGCCAATTCCAAGGTTTCTGGACTCTTGAGCCAATCGATGACTTGGATTAAGCACTTAAGTGCTCGAACGCACCAAAAACCAGCGCGGTGGCCGTCCAGGACTGCAGTTTTAGATCCCTTTTTACCAACGTGGGTTGCTGTACGACTACTATTATTATTGCTGTTACTGGAACAAAATAATGGATGATCTTATTTTACACCATGGACTGGCTGCCTCGGAGACCGGCAACACAAAACGTAAAAACCATCAATAAATAAGCGAGAGGAGCGGCGTCACCCTGGATTTGACTCAAAGTCTTCTTTGATTGGTGAATGCTGACTTCGCCCCGAATGGCGGGTGCGCGCTGCATCCAAGAGACTTTGGAGACCCGCCGGCCGTGATCCGATCGTTTAGAGCAGGGGTCCCCAATTACCGGGCCGCGGACCAGTACCGGGCCGTGGATCATTTGGTACCGGGCCGCACAGAAAATTTGTATTTTATTTCCATTTTATTGACTATCGCAGTGTGCAGGGTGTTTTATTTTGAAAAATGACCACTTCCGTCTCTGCCTCTTTTCCGCACTTGTCTCAGTCGCAGTTTTTTTTTCCATGCACCAATAAATTAAGCCCACAAACTAACCCTAGCAAAAATGAGTAAAAAACAAACATTGCTGGAGAGCTTCTTTGAAAAGGGGGAAAGACCCAATGATGAGACAACAGAAGACTCCAAGACTGCCAAAAAAAGAAAGCTGCATTTAAAAGAAGTTGAGTTGAGTCACATTTACATTATAAATGTAATAATTAAATGAATAATTAAATGATATAATATGCACTTTATTGTGTTTTGTTATGCGCGTGATTCTCCCCCCCCCGGTCCGTGGAAAAATTGTCTTGCATGAAACTGGTCCGTGTTGCAAAAAAGGTTGGGGACCGCTGGTTTAGAGGATGGGGGCGGCCTCCTCGGGGGAAAGAAGGAAAATCGGTCCCGACAGGGAACGCCACGGGAACAAGCCCCGTCCTCTCCCCAAAGCTCCCTCGGAGCCGACTGGTGGGAGAGGCTCTCCCTGGCGGGGCCTCTGGACCGCCGTTCCGCGGCAGAAAGAGAACTCCGCAGGGGCGTTCCGCTCAGACGTTCCGAAAGGCACCGCTAACGATTATCAGAGAGAATCTAAACCTCTCTCCTCCTGCTAAAATAATATCCTCCAAAAAGCGAGGTGGAATATTAACGTGGAGCAGCTGCCACAACATCATTAGAATGGGAGTCCCTTTGCACTGTAAGTACTTGAGCAAATAGTGGGAACGGTCCCAGGGGGCCCTGCATTAGCACTGCCTCTCAGAATCCTCCGCCGCCCCGCTCCCATCGGAGGCTTCCCGAATGGAAAATGTAGCGGCGGACGTCGATCGCGCGCGAGATCGCTGACCTACGAGCCGTGAAGTTAGAGGAAATAAAAGTTATTTTTTGCTGGGTTTTTATTTTGTATTTTTTACAACCTGGATTGTTCAATGTGTCTGTGAGCGCCAGTGGGCGAGGGAGGCATTGTGGGTAACGCTTGCTGTTGCTTTGTTTTTCGCAGAATGGCTTCGCCGTGGTACGACCCCCCGGGCACCATGCGGAGGAGAGCACTCCAATGTAAGTCGGCCCTCCGCCGTTACGGTCGCCCTCGTTGGTTTCCCGCCCTGCCGTGTGGTCGCCTGGGCGCAGAAGGGGTGGCGGGGGGGCTTTCTAGATGCTTCCGTGTGCCTCGCGGTGTTAATAAAGGTTGTTAGCCGCAGTGTAGTCGCAAGCTCGACCGTCGAGCAAGGCGGTGACGTGTCCTGCTCCCACGGAAACGTGATGTACGAATGAGCTCACGCGTTGAGTCCCTTTTGGATTGCTGCTCCAACCGAACGGATAGACATGCCAACCCTGCAGCCGCCTTTAACAAACCGCCTGCAGAGGGGAGGAGGAGGAGGAGGAGGAGGACAATCGGATGCTCGCTTTGCGTGTTTTGGCCCAAATCTCCTCACGTCTTCTGGCTCTCGCACAAGCGCATTAGTAGAACTCCACTGGGAAGTCACTGAGATGGTGATAAAGTCGCTTCTAATGAAGGGAGGCCCCCACGAGCAATATAGCACAGAGCCAAGCTGAGTCCTCCGCAGTCAGGGCGCAGGCCAGCGCGGGGCTGCGTAATACCTCGGCGGGGTCAGCCCGAGGTTTAGCGAGCGAATCGTATAATTAGTCAAATAAGAGGATCCAGCAGGAGGGGAAATTTACAGGGGATGATACTGCGTTTCTGAGAAATGTTATCTTTGCCATCCAGGACCGTACAGCAGCTGAACCTCTTGTTTCCTTTTTCCGCTCCTTCCTTCTTTTTTTTTTGTTTTGTTTCGTTATGCCTCACAAATTGCAGGGGCTTCTGCTACTTCAACTCGGTGGCGATCGCGGCCAAGCTCCTGCAGCACAGGCTCAACGTCAGCAAGATCCTCATCGTCGACTGGGTGAGTTGGCCCGGTGCGAGCCGAGGGGGGGTGAGGGTTCGCATTTTCGAAAATGGGTGGAGCTACCGTATGCTATCAGTGACCTCACTGATTTGAACCAATCATTGTTTTTTGGGGGTTTCGCTGCGGGCAACACAAACCTTTTGGATTTGCTCGAGCAAGTTTGATAGCTTGTTGTAGCTCCACCGATTATGGGGCTCGTGAAACCTTTCTTCCATCACTAGTCTGCATCAACCACAAAGGAAAGGTTAAGATGTCTGCCGTCTATGTTCCATCACTGCAGTGCCCATAATTGTGAGCAGAGTGCACTGACCTAGTGGTGACTTCAGTGCATTCAACTGTTGTGAAATAGTGCTGTGCAGCTTGGCTCCAGTAGGGGACCGCTGGAATGATGTGCGGGTCCAAGTGCCTTCGCACGCCTTTCACTTCCTCCTATCTGTCACAGAAGACCTCTGAAGAAGTTTTGCGTGGATATTTAAATAACGCTGCCACAAAATTGTTGGTGAAACAATGCTCTTTTACGGTTTTATAAACCTCCGAACAGTCAAATATAGGAAATTGCTTAATATCATCTTTGTATGAATATGTTTATTGTCTGCTACTCCCCCGGGGCTAATAGTTAGCATTATTCAAACACAGCTTACATTTAGATTTGTGAGACGTGTTTAATTGAACTTGTTTCCAAACGAGTTTGCAGAGGAGATGTTGCTGTGAAGGCCTTGAGCGTGATGTGGTTCGGCCTACGGCGACGGTATGATCCCGTTGCTTGCCACGTGCACTCGTAATGCGTCACATCTTGTCTGTTCTCGCAGGATGTTCACCATGGCAACGGAACCCAGCAGGCATTTTATGGCGACCCCAACGTCCTGTACCTGTCTCTTCATCGCTATGACGACGGTAACTTCTTCCCTGGCAGCGGAGCTCCTGACGAGGTAAGGGGTCTCCTGGTCACGCGGGGGAGGGTCTTGTATCCCGTTTCACGATAAACGCACTTTCCTGCGCTTCGACAGTAATAGTAGAACACCTTGAGAGAATCCCAATCTCGATTTTAAACTGAACTTTGACCGCAGTCTAAGGCACTTTGGCCACTGAGGTGAGCGGACCAGACGACGGCGTGGCCGCAGCCCACAGCAGGATGAGACCCCGTCTGAAAATCTTCTCTCGAACTGGACTCGTTTCATACGTTTCCTTGAGAAACATTTCAATTCCGTTCAATTTTATTCCTACAGCGCTTTTTACAGAGAACGTCACAAAGACGGGAAAATACCAGGTCTGAACCCCCAAAAAGCCAGAAAGTGAGGCAAAAAAAAACTCCCCAATGCAATGTGTGTGAGTGTGAGCATGTGCGTGTAACACATCAGTGAGCCCAACAGGTGACTTTCACACACTGCTACAAAAGCTTCTGTGTACATGCGTCGGCCCCGCAGTGGCTGGTGGGTGAGAGTTTGAAGTGTTGCTCGTTTCGGAGGGAGTGTGGGCAGTTTGGCAGTGCCCGCCAGTCACGCACCCGGACAGAGGGGTCACCCTCAGCTGGCCTTGCCCTCTTTAGCCCTGGCATAAGAGATCACTCCTCTACCCTCCATGAAATAGAATAAGCCCTCTCTTCCTTTGAACACACTGCACTTTTGCTCATTTAAATATGAATATTGCAACCAGGCGTTTGTTTGCGGTGTAAATCTTTGCTAAAGTTTATTTTATTATTTTTGTGACCGTTAGTCATCTCACTGTCTGACTAACATGGAACAATGAATAGACGACTGGATCATAATTCACTGGAATCGGAGGCGAAATAGTGTTGTTGTTCGGACCTAAATAGACAGTGCATCCAAATATTTTTTCCGGCCCCCGTATCACTGTCTTTACGGTTCCTCCAGCATACAGCACGGGCGCAGGGCAAGTATGTTGAATGAGTGCTACTCTGCGGGTGAAGTACCCAGCCTTTTTCTGTATCCACCGTGGCCCATTTTCGGTCCGGAAGATTCCGTGTGAACCCACATGCCCATGGGCCTTTTAGCCCTCGGGACTGACCACTGACGGCTTCCGTTCCCTGCAGGTGGGCAGCGGGCCGGGCGTGGGTTTCAACGTCAACATGGCCTTCACCGGGGGTCTGGAGCCCCCCATGGGAGACACAGAGTACCTGGCAGCTTTCAGGTAAGGGGCTCTCAGCTCGCACCCGACACAGAGGATTGTGGGTAAAGGGGTTGGGGGGCGGCGTGCATGTCTCTAATTCTCCTGCCAGGAGACTGGGACTGCTGTAGTCACTGGCTGGCACTCCAGCACCACAGTTTAGTGCAGAATATACAGAGCAGTGCCAGTCTGTTAGTGGGTCGGGTACACGTTGGTAAAAGAGATGGAAGCATTTCGCCGATCTGAACAGAGACTTCATAGATGTGTGCCTTGGGAGCAAGTCCTCATGCTTCAAACCCGCTTCACAGCGTTTACTCAACTTCCGAAACGTTAACATCCGCGGGACGAATCGCCTTATCGCCGTAGCCTCTAAGCATGCGATGGGTTTTCCTTTTCAAGAGTCCAAAAGGAGCGAACCCGTGCCCTTTCAGCTATCCTCGCGAGACCGAAGAACATGGGTGCTCAGAGAGTCGTGTCCCGCGCCTCGTAGACGATCAAAGCATCTCCCCGATCTCTGTAGCAGCTCTGCCCTCGCCGCGCCGAAAGATCTCATCTCGTCCGTAAAGTACATAAATAGCCGTTTCATAACCTTATTTCACAGAGATTCGAAACATTTGTCCGTGTCTAAAAGAGAAGGGGGGGGGGAGACGAGGACTTGTAACTATCCGGCGAAGCCCTCCTCATCTCCAGCCAGGGCCCTTTTTATCTGGTACCTTCGCTGAGCGCCGGCTCTCAAGGCCTGCCAGCAGGGCTGAGCCCCATTATCCCCGCTGTCTGGCCGCGGCATTCTGGGCCGTTTAATAACGTCCTCTCCCCTCCGAGGAGTGGGGCGATGGTCGATTCGCGACGGTGCCTCTCGCCTCTCTCGCTTTGAAGACCCCGGCCGGATTGACAGCGCCCCTCTCTGCCGACTCGGCCCCCATAAATCTCCCCGGATGAGGAGCGTGTCCCGGATAAACGCACCCCTCGCCTGCCCTCCTGCCCTACGCGCGGCGTATGCGATGCCAGCTGGGCCGCAACCCCCAAAAGCGGCTAGCGCCGGTCCCCACCCCCCTCCCCTGCTCGCCAACTGTGCACACAGTAGCCACACCTTCGGGTCGTCAGCGTGAGCCGACTGCTTATGACAGCGGGAGGCTTACGATAGATGGCGCTGTCGCCCAGAACGCAACCCGGTGTGCCCGCGAAGCACGCTGTTATATCCCCGCGACGAACAGGCAGGGTTTGGCATGCGGCTCCTGCCAGCTTGCCGGTTCCTCCGTCGGAAACAAAACGTCGCACTTACCCCATCGCAGGCCGCCGACCGAAACATCCGCCCCGGCGATGGCGCGCCCTGTGGATTTCCGCGCGGTCGCCTCGCGGGTTCCCGCCTCGGATGCGCACCGAGCCCGCGCCGGCACAAATGAAAGCGGCATTTAAGCGAGCATCGTTTATTTCATGTGGCATCGGTTTCTCCCCCCCCCTCCCCGTCAGAGAAGCAGCACTTTGCCTCGATCGATAACCGCGCAACCCGATGCCGGCCATTAATGCAATGGAATTAGAGCTCGGACACATTTCAGAGGGTGAGAGAGCGCCCGCAAACCGGCGACCGCCCCGCTCCCTCCCGGTTTTCACCTCCCCTCTGCGCTCGCGTGCGGGTCTCAGGCCACGGCGTGTCTGGCGAGCGGGGCGAAGGCCTCGGCTGGTGTGTCGGCCCGTGGCAACAGGTGAATTTCGGACTCTCTCGGGTTCCCCGGGGAGGAGACGCTGAGACGGAAGAACGCTTCCCAAGCCTTCGTCGCCGCGGGACGGGCGCGCACGGGTCACGCGAGCGGGCCGCAGCCTTTGAAGGCGCCTCCGCAGACGCGCGCCCTCCCCTCGCCCGGCCTGCCAGGGTGAAATACGGCCCCGCTCCCGCCCCCGGCCAGCGCCTCGCCCCGGTCCTCCTGTCACGAGAGCATCACCTCTCCCGGAGAGCAGAGCCGCTCGCAGCGCCAAGATTTACAGCCCCTGGAGGAGCGGGGAGGGAGAGAGCCGCAGTTCATATATCCACGGCAACGCTCGCCGTGTCTCTCTCTCTCTCTCTCTCTCTCTGTCTCTCTCTCTCTCTCTCTCTCTCTCTCTCTCTCTCTCTCTCTCTCTCTCTCTCTCTCTCTCTCTCTCTCTCTCTCTCTCTCTCTCTCTCTCTCTCTCTCTCTCTCTCTCTCTCTCTCTCTCTCTCTCTCTCTCTCAGTGGTCTCCATGCATTTCTCTCTCCGTTTCTCAAATTCACATTCAAGTCTGCTTTGTTTGCACAACAAGAGAAACTGCGTTGCCAAAGCTACTGCTATGTAGGATGATATTAACAAAAAATAAACCAGAACAAACAAAGCGAAACACCCACACAATGAGACAATGAGTAACCTCTCTCTACACACACGCACACGCGAACACTCACACACATACACAAACGGACACTCACACACACACACACACACACACACAACTTGAAGACCAGAATTTGACCAAACAAAATAAGAAACTCTCTCCCTCTCGCTTTCACTCACTCGCTCTCACCCTCTCTCAACAGTCACTCTCTTTCCCTCTCCCTCAACACTTTCTCTCTGCTTCTCTCCTGCTCCCCCTCCCCTCAGAGCTCTCTCTCTCTCTCTCTCCACCCCCTCCCCTCAGAGCTCTCTCTCTCTCCACCCCCTCCCCTCAGAGCTCTCTCTCTCTCTCTCTCTCTCTCTCTCCACCCCCTCCCGTTTCTCCTTGGCTCACTCACAGCTAGTTCGTCGGCCCCGTGAGACAATGCGTGCCTCGCAGGCAGCACCTTGTTATTTAGACCCAGCCAGTGCCACGTTGCATTTGCAGGGGATCAAGCCTGAGATGAAGAAAGGAGGGAAAAAAAGATAAGAAAATTGGCTCTAATGAAAACCAGAAGCCCAGGCACTCTCACCATGAACTTGGAAACAGAGAGGAGAATTGAACTTAATTCAAACCAGCTCTCCGCAATGCCAGATGACAAGGCTTTGAAGTGTCCACCCCCCCCTTTCGTTCTCGCTCCACTTTTTCGAGAAGGGAACCGTCGGAAAAGCCTTTGAGCCTGACAGATAGCCATGACTAGCATTAACCCTTTGAGGGCGTTTTATTTTGGCAACCGTGCCCTATTGTTTCAACCCAGAGGATGCTGGCTTACCCGGGATTAGGGAGTGCTAGCGAGGAGGTATTGGCTCGCTGATGCCTCGCGGTCGCTCACTCTGATTTCGGGGCTCGTACGATTCGTCTCTCTGGCCCGTTGGCTTCCGCCCTCCGCGTCTCCCGCTCAGAACATGACTAGTTCTCCCCGAGGGTGCGAGAGTGTTTAAAATGAGGGATGATTGGGTGGAGTTGACGAAGGAAAGAATTTGCGCTCCTCGTCATCCGCTGCGAGAAGCGGGAGAACGGGGCCTCGGCTCCGAAGGGCGTGGGTGGGATCGTCTCTCTGTTCAGAGGTCGTGGAAATATTTATCGAGAGTAGCGTCTCTGAACCCTTCCGAGAGACGCCGCGCTTGTCCAAGCAGTCCCCGCCAAGCAGGGCCCCGGCTCCCCGCCCCACCCCCCTCCGCTCCCAGGCCGACCCTTGCCTCTGAGTCACCCCTGGCCGGGCTCGCCACGCCGCTGCTCCTCCTAAGACGCCGAGGCGAAGGGGAGAGAGAGAGACGACGAGCTCTCGAGAGTCGTAATTGCGAGCGCGCACTAAGCCGTTCATTTCCTCTGGCTCCTCCGCCAGCAGAGAGAGAAGCGCGATGAACGCCAGTATCCGTCTCTCTCTCTCTCTCTCTCTCTCTCTCTCTCTCTCTCTCTCTCTCTCTCTCTCTCTCTCTCTGTCTCTCTCTCTCTGTCTCTCTCTCTCTCTCTGTCTCTCTATCTCTCTCTCTCTGTCTCTCTCTCTCTCTCTGTCTCTCTCTCTCTCTGTCTCTCTCTCTCTGTCTCTCTCTCTCTCTCTGTCTCTCTCTCTCTCTCTCTCTCTCTCTCTCTCTCTCTGTCTCTCTCTCTGTCTCTCTCTCTCTCTCTCTGTCTCTCTCTCTCTCTCTCCGAAGCGCCTGACCGAGGGCCGAAGCCAAGTAAGAGAAAGCGTAGAGCCCTGGCCTACTCTTTCGGCTGCGTTTGACAAAGCGGGCCGTTCGCGGACGGCCGCCGTGAACTTTGACCGAGCGCGCAGAATGCAAACGCGCCGCTTCGCTTCCTGCTTCGCCTTTCCCTTGTTGTGAAATGCGAGCGGTTTTCCGAAGCTTGTGTGCAAGGCTCTTCGGAATGAAAATCTGTCATCTCTGTTTGTTTTGTCTCTGTTTGTTTGGGTCGTTTCTTTAAGTTCAGTTTATGGAAGGGGGGGGGGGGCGACTCGTCAAAGGGCTGTCCGGGTTTTTGCAACCCGACCGTGAAAAGCCGTGTCTCTGCCGTCACTCGCTCGCTTCGGCAGCCGCCTATCGAAACGATCGACGGAGTTTCAGAGCTTCCGCGCGCGAAGGAGACGCGATATTGTGCGAGTGCTCTACGGAGCTCCGCGCACGATTGCTTTACGGTTCCTAAGCTTCGGAAAAAGTCACCGTTTTAAGAGGATAAACCCGTTGGGCTTAGAGGACGGGGGGGGTGAGGCTGGCTCTACGCCGGTGATCGCACAAGGTCCAGAGGAACTTTATGAAGCCCAGGCCGTTGCCAGTCCACGAGGCATGGTTCCCATTTATGGCACTTAGATGAAGGGCCAAGAAGAATGCCGGCCTTTATGGGAAAATCCAGGGAGAATGAGGCAGAGGTGTGATCGGTGTGTGTGGCTCTTGAAGTGGAGATTACGCTCGAGGTCAACGGGATTCCGTAGGAACACAAGCCCGCCGCGAGAAAGCGCCGGGGGGCTAGCAGCTACCCCGCGGTCTGTCGGCCGTGCAGTGTCTCGCCGACGTTGCGCGGCGGAAACCCCCCCGAGGGCCTCTGCTTTCACTTTCTCAAGGGACGAGGTTCCGCGCCTCGAAAAGCGCCAGCGCCCCGACATCGTGCACCCGCGTCGGTGTCGCGAGACCCGGCGGAAGCGTCCGATTGGACGAACCACGCGTCCACGAACCCCGCGCGAGGGCCAATCACTCGTTGTTTGCCCCCTGCGTCCAACCGAGCACCGTGCCTTAGTTTCATTCTTGAATATTCGCTGACTTTGTTTTTCCAAAAGAAAACCACCCGTTATTGTGAAGCGACAGTTATCATAAGCATTGTGGATGGTAACTATAACCTAAACTGCTATTTGTTTCATGAAATAGCCCTTGGCCTTTTGAGTTGTGCCTGGCAGGCACTGTAGTACTGTGGCAATTTCACGCGTTTCAGCCTCTGCCGCCAGCCCCACCAATTTAAGAGCGGTGGTCACCCACGTAAGAAAGTTGGTGAATAAAATGGTCTCGGGTCTGATATTACGGAGCGTGAACAGGGCGAATGTGAAGTCTGGGATGATGAGGCTGACGATAGAGATCCTGCCCTTGGACTGTATTGAGACACAGTTCCGGGCCTGGGTGCGCACTGTCAATTTAGCGCTGACTACACCACGGCGTACAGTGTACTCTGCACACGTCTGTTGCATCAGGCGATGGCTCTTCATAGCAGAAACTTGCTGGAGTGAGCCAACAGTACAGAAATGGGATAAATGGGATAAATGTGCGTCTCGTAATGAGTCTGCACCCGTAATCCAATTAGCGAGTCCTTTTTTCCGTCTTCGCATAGATGTCTCCTGAGTCACGCGCCCGCCACTTTCATTGCAGATAATATATGACATTTTTAAGGAGATGATATTAGCCGTTTTGATTGGACCCCGATATCCAGCAGCGTCTCGACGTTAACTTCAAAGCCGATGGGCGAGGGCAGTCGCTGAGGGTTGCCGTGGAGCTCCGGGCCCCTCGCCCCTCTCCGGCTCGTTGTTTGCAGGCCCGCGGCGTCCAGTCGAGCGCCCACCGCTCACCCTCTTTAAAGAGCCTCGGCTTTTCAAGCCCCCGTCGATTAGGGGAGGTGGCAGCCGGGCCCCCCCCTCCCCCGGTGGCCAGGGGCTAATCCAGCAGTGTTTCAGGGGAAGGTTGGGAGGCCGCGCGGGTGAAGCGTCACCTGCGGTGGACACCACAGGGCGGCATGTAATATAACGGTTAGCTCTTGTACGGTCACATCGCATCAGATGGGGAAATGGTAAAGCCGGTGTGGTAATGTTGTTGTGGTGAGCGTGTCTCACCGGGAGGCTGACAGTGCAGTCTACGGCACGGCGAAGCCGAAGGAAACCGCCGTTCCCCACACCGTCATCGTGGCTTACATTTACATTACATTTTAGGCATTTAGCAGACGCTCTTATCCAGAGCGACTTACACAGTTTACACATTTCTTAACATACAATCCAATTGTACAGCTGGATATTTTACTGAAGCAATTCAGGTTAAGTACCTTGCTCAAGGGTATAACGGCAGATGTGTCCCACCTGGGAATTGAACCAGCAACCTCTGAGTTACAAGTCCAGTTCCTTACTGGCATATTCTGATCTTCCAAATAAGGTCATATAATGAGAATAATTATCAATTATTTTTTGTTATATTTGGCGTGGACCACGAGTCATATAGAATTGTATCGTATCGGCATGTTTTATTGTAGCAATTGATCTGATTTGTGCTTGTCCGTTCATTGCAAATTACTGTTCGTACGTACATAAATGCAAATATTTGGATGGATTATTACCAGTTACTTTTCGAAAGAAACCGTACTCAAAGTGAATATTTATTTTGCGTGGCCGTGGCGACGCACATCGTGCCTTATGTCTGAGCTGCCGCGTTCTGTTTTCTCCAAAACAAAACAATTTGATTCAGAATACCAGTCTG
The DNA here is from genome assembly GCA_029706075.1 of Aldrovandia affinis. NCBI lineage: Eukaryota > Metazoa > Chordata > Actinopteri > Notacanthiformes > Halosauridae > Aldrovandia > Aldrovandia affinis. The sequence goes on from JAINUG010000058.1 coordinate 4,049,301, forward strand.
CCCATTAACTGCAATTTGATACGGAACATGACATTCTGCGACGCAGATAAACATTGATTTATTCCTCGAAACGAATGCACGATTACACGAAACGTTCATCGAACACTAATGACAAATGCAACCGTTCTGTCACGCGTAGCAAGCGCGCATTAAGTGGGCCCGTTAAAATTCGATTTACGAACGTACGGTCACATCGAACGCACGCATTTGTTTGGAGCGACCCTCTAAAGGTCTCCTTGGGAGAAGAACAGCGCTTCTCCCCGTCAGCGTCTCCGCTCCTCCGCGCGGTAGGCTGGCGCTCGCGGTTTCGCGCGGGCGCTCCGTTCACACTCGGGCGACAACCTTTGGCGGCTCCTCCGCCCGCCGCCCTCCCCCTGCGTCGCGCTGCCCCGGCGGACCGCCGCGTGCATCGCCGGTGACGCAAAGCGTGGTCTGGACGCGTAAGCCCTTTTGGGGCGCAGGGCCTCCTAAAAATACCGCCACCCGCCCAGACAGATGGGGCCGGCGCGGTGCGCCTCTCCCGGCCTGTAATTGTGGCGCGGGCCTCGCCGGGCGCGGGACGGAAAGAGTGAGCCTCAGCTGCGGGCCTGGCCCCCGCTCGCGGCCGGCGGACAAGTGCCATGTTCCTGAGGTCGGCAAAGTACGGGTTTGCATCGGGCACCGGCGGCCGCACCCCCGCGGCGATCCACGCTGCGCACACAGCTGCGCCGGGGAGAGGGAGCTGCGGTCGCTCTGTGAGAACTGCGCTGCGGCCTCGCTGCGCCGGGGGACAGCCGCCCTGCAGGCGTGAGGCCACTACAATGTGAATAGTGGTTCTTACTGTAGCTACCCTGTGAAGGGTGTCTATGTTCTTACTGTAGATACACTGTGAAGGGGAGTCTATGTTCTTACTGTAGCTGCCCTGTGAAGGGTGTCTATGTTCTTACTGTAGATACACTGTGAAGGGTGTCTATGTTCTTACTGTAGATACACTGTGAAGGGGGTCTATGTTCTTACTGTAGCTACAATGTGAAGGGGGTCTATGTTCTTACTGTAGCTACCCTGTGAAGGGGGTCTATGTTCTTACTGTAGATACACTGTGAAGGGGGTCTATGTTATTACTGTAGATACACTGTGAAGGGTGTCTATGTTCTTACTGTAGATACACTGTGAAGGGGGTCTATGTTCTTACTGTAGCTACCCTGTGAAGGGGGTCTATGTTCTTACTGTAGATACACTGTGAAGGGGGTCTATGTTCTTACTGTAGATACACTGTGAAGGGTGTCTATGTTCTTACTGTAGATACACTGTGAAGGGGGTCTATGTTCTTACTGTAGATACACTGTGAAGGGGGTCTATGTTCTTACTGTAGATACACTGTGAAGGGGGTCTATGTTCTTACTGTAGCTACACTGTGAAGGGTAGTCTATGTTCTTACTGTAGCTACACTGTGAAGGGGGGTCTATGTTCTTACTGTAGCTACACTGTGAAGGGGGGTCTATGTTCTTACTGTAGAAGGGTGAAGGATGGTCTATGTTCTTACTGTAGCTACACTGTGAAGGGGGGTCGATGTTCTTACTGTAGATACACTGTGAAGGGGGTCTATGTTCTTACTGTAGATACACTGTGAAGGGAGTCTATGTTCTTACTGTAGCTACCCTGTGAAGGGGGTCTATGTTCTTACTGTAGCTACCCTGTGAAGGGGGGTCTATGTTCACTGTAGATACACTGTGAAGGGGGGTCTATGTTCTTACTGTAGCTACACTGTGAAGGGGGTCTATGTTCTTACTGTAGCTACACTGTGAAGGGGGTCTATGTTCTTACTGTAGCTACACTGTGAAGGGGGGTCTATGTTCTTACTGTAGCTACCCTGTGAAGGGGCGTCTATGTTCTTACTGTAGCTACAATGTGAAGGGTGGTCTATGTTCTTACTGTAGCTACACTGTGAAGGGTGGTCTATGTTCTTACTGTAGCTACACTGTGAAGGGGGGTCTATGTTCTTACTGTAGATACACTGTGAAGGGGGGTCTATGTTCTTACTGTAGCTACACTGTGAAGGGGGGTCTATGTTCTTACTGTAGCTACCCTGTGAAGGGGGGTCTCTGTTCTTACTGTAGATACACTGTGAAGGGTGGTCTATGTTTTTACTGTAGCTACAATGTGAAGGGTGGTCTATGTTCTTACTGCAGCTATGCTGTGAAGTCTGGTCTACGGTCTTACTGTAGCTACCAGCTATGCCAAGGGAGAGCAGTCTACAGTCTCACAGTTACTCCGATAGAGCAGCACACAGTCTTAAGAGTAGCTTCTCCAAGGAGAGCAGACTGCAGTCATAGAGCAGTTTTTTTTGGCAAACTGTCTACGGAGAGAATTTGTAAGCTTTGACAGAACTGAAATTCACTCCAGAAAAGTACATTTCGTTCACCTTTTTCAAATGTAAATCTCATGTAAATGTTTGACAGGACATCGCCAGGAGTGCCGCTCGGGCGCTACGATTGGCTGTCCGTCCCAGGGGGGAGGGAAAGCCGGCACAAGCTTGCCCCGAGCGGAGACAGCTTCCCTGTGGGCAAAGCGAATAGACGAGTTCAGTCTCGAAGGAAGCGGTTCATTGCCCCAGGGGTAGTGGCTGGGCCCATAGTTGTGGGCAGCTGGCCTCGTGGGGAAGGGTGAATTGAAGAAATAGAGGGTACAATTGGCCGCCAAACGGGGGAAAAAATGAGAAAGAAATGTATTTTTTTCCGAAAAGAAAAAGGACGGGCTGAGATTGGCTCTCCGTCGGGCTGTTTGGGCCAGGGCTCTTGTCAGGCATTGTGGGGAGCCTCCGCTGTTTGTCAACAGCAGAGAGAGCGACAGAGCTTTTTATTGGTCTGGAGAGAAACTGAGCTGTAAGCACTTTCTCGGCACAAAAACATCCTGCCCGTGTCCTTATTCATCCAGTCGCACAAAAATGAAAAAGTCCTCGGGAAGCCGTGTGTCACGAGTCAAGAATTTCTGTGTGGAGTCGCAGCCTGCCGCAAAATGGGACGTTCCTCTGTTATGAATCAGACGCGGAGAAAAATAAATAAATGAGGTCTGACAGAGGGGAGAATTGAATCGACTGTTAACACAATGCGTCGCTGATGTGAAATGAATTAGTCTCTTCCTGGAAGCGCAAGCAGTGGTGTAAACGGAAGTGAGGTGGGGGCGTTCACGGCGGTTTGTTCTCTCCAGGGAATCCGCGTGCAGGCTGCGACGGGCGAATGTCGGTGACTTGACGCTTCAATGCTCTCCCCACAGGACTGTGGTGATGCCCATCGCCAACGAGTTCGCTCCGGATGTGGTGCTGGTCTCCTCGGGCTTCGACGCCGTGGAGGGGCACCCGCCCCCTCTGGGAGGATACAAGCTGACCGCCAAATGTAAGGAGCCTTCCGCATGACCGGGGCGAGGCGTGGGCGGGGAGAGACCCGACTGCCCCCCTCCCCACCTCACCCCACCTCACCCACCCAGGCACTGACACTGGAGAATGAGTCACGGCCACAAAAGACTTCCTCTCATTACACCTTCTTCTCCCCCTTTTATTGTGTGGTCTCGTGGTCAACGGCGCAAGGGGGGGGGCGGGGGGAAACAGGTCCGGCTTCTCTCGTCACACTGACAGAGCCGTTTGAAGTGCGGCGGTTTCGATTGGATGTGCCCCCACAGAAACGGGGCACAGGCTCCTCCCCTTTTCTAGCCTTGCGTTCCTGCAGGAAGACCGACGCCGTGCACGTAGGAATAGCCGCCGTTTCCGCTGTCGTCGTCCGTCTGTCACAGGTACCGGGCGGACGCAGTTTCCTCCGCCTCTTAGCAAATGCCACTTGATTAGCAGTGAGCTGCCCTGGCCAAAATGTTCCTGTCCGACGGTTTAGCTTTCAAAGGACATCCAGCGCGTTACCGAATCGGCTTTATCCCCCGCGCCTGATCAGCGCTGCATGTCAGGCGCCAGCCCGTAATCCGCGGTCACGTTCGTTTCAATATTTACTCGATTTGAAAGGATTCTCGTCCGACGGAGGCGGCCGTATCGATCGAAAGGTCGAGCGCTCGCAAAGTGGCACGGTAATGTCGAAACGCCATGTACGCCAGCCAGTGGGTGGGGGAGGAGGGGGGCTCGTACCTCAGTTTAAACAGGCCAAAGTTTGTGCCATTCGGGAGGATCAGAGTCGTTTTAAATCGGATTCTCGTCAGGGTTTGATCTGAGACGGCTAGAATGGCGTCCGACCGGGCCTGTTCCCGCGTTCCCTTGCGCCCCCACTGAGGCACGCCACTATTTCACCATCAATGCACGGTTCCAGTTACCCCAGGCCCCCTTCGGCCCTCTGAGGTGACCGCGGGAATGGACCCAGCGAGAAGGCTCTGTGGCACGGGGTTCGGTCAGCTACGGTCACTCGTCAGAGCGGGCTGCGAGGCCCAGCCCGACCCATGGGAAAGGAGCTGTGGCGCCTGATTCTCCTTGCCCTTGGCCCACTGTAGGAGAGTGCTCTGGAAGAAATCTGCCTCTTTGTGGGGTACTGCACGACAGTTGGCTTTGCCAGCGCAGCCGTCTCGAAAAAAATTATGTATCCGAGATTTCCACTCTACCGGGGGTTGGGGGTGGACGCATATATTAAAACAAAGATCAAAAGGAGAGCAGAGCCAAAACACTAAGCCACATTTATTAAAATTAAACCTGGCTCATATTATGTGTTTAGGCCCAGTAAATCCCGGGTGCCTTCTTTTAAAGAGAAAATATGATGTAATATCTATATATTTTTTTTCTTCTTCCCCCGCCTTCCCCCTCGTCTCCCTCCTTTGATCACTGTCCAAACGTGAGAGTCGCCCGCCCTAACCCTAACCCTAACCCCGCTCGCATTTCCTGTTTCCCCGTGGCAGGTTTTGGCTACCTGACCAAGCAGCTGATGGGACTGGCTGGGGGCCGCGTGGTGCTCGCCCTGGAAGGGGGTCACGACCTTACCGCCATTTGCGATGCCTCCGAAGCATGTGTTTCTGCTTTACTGGGAAACGAGGTAAGTAAAGAGAGCGGGGGTGTGGAAAGGAGAGGTAGGGTGAAAAAGAAAGTTGGGAGGAATTCCTCCGAGATGGCGGTTTGTACAGAGGCTGCCGGATTGTTCACGCGCGCGCACACACACACACTCACACACCCACACACTGCTCCCTTTAGCGTCTGCCACTCACCACCTCTCTCTCCCTGTCTGCAGTTTCTCCTACTGTCAAATGGATATTCCACAGGGCCCCACCCTCCACATCGTCCTCATTTCTGATTGGACTGTCCGCTCTCCAGTGCCTCCTCCTTGATATCTCCTGCCTATGATGTGCTGGTACACGCACAGGGGGGAGGAGCTCCTCTCATCAGTAAAGGGCACTGCTTGGCCCTCTCAGTTTTCGCTCTCGGTAATTTTGCAAAAAAAGCAGAGAATGTGTCACTCGGCAAACTCGATCGCCGGACCACCCTTTCAGGTCCGGAGCGGAAAAAGAAAAGAGGGAGGGTCACGCCTCTTTAAAAGCACTTTAACACGGGGGCGAGGTTGCACAAAGCAAGGGTCAAGAGGCGAGAGCCCCAAATCCCATTTCCTACCATTCCCCGACCGGGGCTGAAGGAATCCCTCTCCCTCTCCCTCACCGGCCTGGCCGTGGGAGGAAACCTGCACCGAGTGCGAGGAGAGAGGAAGCGAGGAACGTAGAGCGAAAGAATCCGAGGTTAATTTCGGGAGTGCGTAGGCTCTTTCGCCGGAGCAGGACAAACTGTCAGCGGTGATTAATGGCGCGCAAAAGGTTTTTCGGTTAATAGCAGTACGAGTTTAGTGCTTTTCGGCCCCTGCGTTAAGGGCCGTCATTTCTCTGCAGGGTTTTCCTTTTCTCCAACAGCACTTCCTGGCACGTTGTTTACGTTACGTAGGAGCGGCGGGCCTTCGGGAAGGGGAGCGCGTCGTTGAACTGCGAGGCGCGCCGCGCTCGAGGCAACGCTTCAGCTGTCGATGGGCCTTCGAGCCTTTCTCACCGCCCGCGTCTCCGGCTTCTCGCGCGTAATCCTCATTTATTCGCACTGCAAAAGCGGGTCGCGTTGTCCGTAAGGTACTTTCTACACGGGGGAGCACTGACCATAAACGGCGAGTTTAAACGCTCGTGTGAAATTTGTCGGACGGTACAGTGCGTAGACCCGCGGAGAAAGTGAGTTTCCAGGCTGGTGTGTTGCCCATTGCTTATTTTCATAGTGGGGGGGGGGTTTTCTTTCTTTTTCTCTCTCCAAAGTGTTACTGCAGACAGACCAAAAGGCACACCCTCCTGTGTGTTTACTTAAGTCGGGGAAAAGCCTGCTGAAGCCATCCTAGCCCCGGCCCAATGTCGGCCCCTAAAACCTGTGTTAATGAGGCCGTAGAAATATATTGCATCCCCTTAGAGGCGAGCTCGCACATGAAGCCGCCGCCGTGCTGAGGTCTGTGCCCGTGTGCAATCGGCGGGCCTCCCTGCCCAAACCTCCAAAGCCGCGTTGTGTAAAGAGCCCCGCACACCAGTGCCGATTCCCAGGGCCGGGCTCCCGCAGCCACTGGGAAAGAAGGGGGGAGGGGGGGGGTCGTCCAAGCCTTTTTACAAGAGGGGCTCAGAGAACCGGGCCTTCCTGCTCACGCTGCCACGACAAGGCTCTAAATCACCTCCAGGAACTGTAAAAAAAAAAGCGCCATGGCCCAGTCCGGATAGATTTTATTTCTTTTCTTTTTTGGGGGGGGGACAAAAGAAAAATAAACAAAACAAGTCCAGTAAAAGGACTCGTCCGCGACGGGCGCGCAGATCAAAGCCGAAGCCCGCCGCCGGAGGGGGTGACCGGGGTCCACGTGGGTCGGGGCGACTGCGACCGAATCTGGCGCCGAGCCGGACCCGAGCGCGACCTGACCGAAACCTGGCGGTCCACCGCGGCGCCCGCGTTCCCGGAGGCGGGTTAAAACGCAGCGACCGGCCTGTGGGGGGGAATAGAGCTCGACGACGAGCTTTGAACTCGAGCGAAGTTTGCTTAAGAGCGCGAAAATACTGTACATAAACTGCAAGTTGTAACGCGGTGAGGTTAATTGGCTTACCCAGCGTGGGCTGCTCTGTGTGACTCCAGGGTCAGCGTGTGGGGTGTTTGGCAACTGCTGACTGGGAGTTCGTCCGCTGCCTGATTCCTCCCCCTCGAACGTCTGCCCGGCAACAGATTATTTGATTTTTTTATTTATTTTTGTTTTTCCGTAGAGGTATGATGGAACAGTATGAAACAGGCCGGTGTGTTAAAGCTGGTCCCGAGGGGGATTCGGGCTGCCGTCCGTAACGATGGAGGTGCGGGTGCCGTGTTGGGGGCGTTAAGTGGACCGAGGAGGATGGGTCTGAAAACAGAGAGGCTTGGCCTCTGCGGTGTCCCCACGTTTGCGCCTCAGGACACTGTCACTGGCGCACATCTGAAAGCTGTTAGACTCACACCTCTACCAGATGGGGTCACTGTGAGTGAGAGAGATCGTATAATCAAAGGAAATTGGGAATCATTTGAAGTAAAAGGAAGCTATTATTACAAAACCAGCTCAGCGTCGAGTTTCACTGCAGACTCTCCAGAGGAAAGAATACCCACACACACACACACACACACACACACACACACACACACACACACACGGTCCTGCTAAGGCATGGATAAAGAGCACGCCTCATTACTTTTGTTTTTACTGTTCTGAATTCGTGTACATTAAAACGAAGTAACACTTGTTGAACGTGGCGGTGTATAATTACCGAACCAATGTTTTTTTTGTGTTTGTTCTTTTGGTTTTGTGTGTTTTGGCCTTTTAAGTTAAGTTTCGCCTTTTTTTCCATTGCCGCTTGTAATGGAAGCCGTTGGTCTTTTTGAACAAGAACAGACCCGCCACTGCACATTTATTTGACGGGTCAGTCAACAAGCAATGACGAAACGAGAAGAAAAGCAAAAGCCCGATAACACATTTTTAAACTGAGGGGGAAAAAAACGACCGTTAATCAAAAGCAGGAAGCGAGCATTTTATCATAATCTTTGCGGGACCTGCGATGTAATGAAGCTGGAATGCACGGCAGTGACTTTGTCCAGCGGCGTTTGATGAGGCAGATAGAGAGGGAGAGGGGAGGGGGGGGTGGAGAGAGAGAGAGAGAAAAGGGCACTCGTGGGACCGCAGCTGCATCAGCTGCCCTGACCGCTCCGCTCAGGAGGCTCATCTGTCCAGCCGTCGGCCCACGCACATGACTTTTCCGTGGGCCGAAAGCCACGCGGCCGCTCGGAAACCGAAAACACGTCATGCGAAAGAGCATCGCGTAACTCCGCGGAGTTCCCCTCCAGCGCGCCGAACGGAGCTGCGGTTCGTTCTGCGCTTAGCGAACACCGAGGACACACGCAGTTGTTTTTTTTAAGCTTTGCTGCCCGTGTGGCTGTTACCGTTATATAGAGCATTTTACTGCCAGACTCCAGAATGAGAAACGGCAGTTTATGCTGGCAGGTGAAGGCTGAATCGCGAGTGCGCTGTTATAATGCGAACTGCACAACCTTTGAAAGCACGCGTAGACATGGAAATATAGGGGCGTTAAGGTTTGGTTGAATTGAGCTTACTGCCGGGACACGCAGAATAGTGAGTGATCTCACAGTTAAAAGCGGAGTAGCTTGTGAATGACGCATCTGCTGTGACATTAGTCAAGCCCAAGCTCATGGCTAATTGAAGAGAGCGTGCAAACATATGTTGTTCTCTAAATTGAGGTGCTGGGCAATTACTTGATAAAGAACGGCCTAATAGGCTGATTGTTCCCAGTCTTGTAGTTACTGTAAAGATGTCACATTTTTCCCCTTTTTGCTTTAGAAAAGTATTTCATTACAATATGTTGAGAACATTCACAATCCCTAATGACTTATTTGTGATTTCGAATTTATTCTCAGCCGAGTAACAAAATAACATTTGCACTCTGTGTTTTTTATTAAAAAATAAAGTTTGCATAAAATGTATAGGCATAGATGATATGTTTTTTTTGATGTCCATTTGATTTATTTGAATCCCCTGTGAGTGACTGTGAAAGCAACTTGCATAAGCACTGTATCACCTCATTGGTTAATTCAGAGAGGTGATCAGGCGCAGGTGATAAGGTGACGAGCCTGGTGAAAATCAAGGAAGCAGAAGTAGAACACCCAGCGGAACTAAGATGCCGTGCTTAATTTAATTTAACCTTTCTTTAACCGGGAAGTCCCATTGCGAAATGGGATCTCTTCTACAAGGGAGACCCGGCCAAGACAAGAGCAGCAGTAAAACATACATTTACATTTTACATTTTACATTTTAGGCATTTAGCAGACGCTCTTATCCAGAGCGACTTACACAGTTTACATTTCTTTACATACAATCCATTTATACAGCTGGATATTTTACTGAAGCTATTCTGGGTGCCTTGCTTAAGGGTACAACAGCAGTGCCTCGCCTGGAAATTGAACCTGCAACCTCTGAGTTACAAGCCCAGCTCCCTAACCATTACACTACACTACACATACAGTAACATCATACATAAAAATGCTGATTACTGGCGTGCCACGCCTCCGTTCCATCAACTGTGGCGGCGTTCGCGGCCAGCGATTTTTACTTACACTTGCAACATATTCACAAAGGCCCTGGAATCAATCAGCGCTTGTCCTTAACTTTAACTCCGACTCACAGCGAAATACAAGTGTAACTTGCCAAACAGAGTTTGGTGAGCTAATTGTGAATTGCTGAACTTGCCAAACTTGTGTTGAAAAGGAAACGAAAGAAAAGTGCTCGTTTAATTGTGAGTCGAATTTAAAGACAGATGTCGATCGAGTCCGGGCCAATTATTCAGCGATTGCAGAGCTTCCGTCATGTCAGGTGCGGTCGTGTTTTGCTGACCGGACATGAGAGGTGACTTTATTGTTCAGATACTCACTTCTCATCTGAACTGAATTGCTGATCTGTGGGTTGTTGTAACTTTGCCTCTGATGCTGTGTGGCTCGCAAAATGACAATAACCTCAGAAATCGCGATGACATCTCATTCTTGGTAAGGTGTGTCCGTGGGCCCAGGTCGTGGCCTGCAGTATTAGCATAATGGTTAAGGAACTGGGCTTGTAACGCAAAGGTTGCAGGTTCAATTCCCAGGTGGGGCACTGCCGTTGTACCCTTGAGCAAGGTACTTAACCTGGATTGCTTCAGTAAATATCCAGCTGTATAAATGGATTGTATGTAAAGAAATGTAAACTGTGTAAGTCGCTCTGGATAAGAGCGTCTGCTAAATGCCTGTAATGTAATGTAATGTAATGCAGTATCGTCGACACACTGCGATTGGCTATATTTCCAGGTTTGACATAGCTGGCTGTGATAGCGCCACCTAATGAGCAGCAGTGAACCAACGTACCCAGGGCCGGATCTCCTGGGCCTGGGCCTAGGGCTCAAACGTCGCATGGGGGCCGGAATTATGGGGAAAATACTCATATTGATATTATTATTTTTTATTATTATATTATTTTATTTCAAAATGTTTTACATAATTCATATTACCCTTACACGCCTAATAAATATATGTTCATCACACAGGATCCTTATTATTAGTAGTAGTAGTAGTCATAAAAATATAAAAAAATAA